>JAJONR010001504.1:0-87116 GCA_029582245.1 Solanum etuberosum | reverse complement strand
GGAATGCTTGTTAACAACTACTTATCTTATAAATAGATTTCCTTCCAGTGTTTTGAATTCAAGAACCCCTTTTGAGGTTCTGTTCAAAGTTAAACCATCTTATTCTCATCTAAAGTGTTTTGGTTGCTTGTGTTTTGTCTCTACTCTTTCTTTACATAGAACTAAATTTGATCCTAAAGCTTCACCTTGTGTGTTTATAGGATATCCATATGGGAAAAAAGGGCTACAAAGTTTTGGATCTACAAACCCAAAAAATTTCAGTTTCTAGGAATATTATTTTCCATGAAGAGTATTTTCCTTTCTCTTCACAATCTGATTTACGTTCTACTTTATTTCCTTCTACTACTACCATTTCTTCTGATTATCCCTTAGAATCTCATTTTTCCACATCAAATTCAAAATCCAATTGTTCTTCTGATTTTGATAATGTCCCTATATCTACTAGTCCTTCTAAATCTCTGTCTCCTTTCAATGTTACTTCACATATCAATTCCTCTCCTGATATATCCCCTATACATTCTTCTCCATTACCTGTTGTTCAAACTATACTCAGAAAATCTTTCAGAAATCACAAGAAACCTGATTACTTAGAAGACTATATTTGCAATGCTCTCCATCTTGCTGATATGACTTCTTCTTGTTTTCTAAGTCCTGTTACTTTCAAGTCTTTATCTTTTAATGATTTATCTTCTAACAATCAAGTCATGCTCAATTCCATTACTAGTATACATGAACCTGTTAGCTATATTCAGGTAGCTCACCATCCGGATTGGCAGGAAGCCATGGATAAAGAACTTGCAACTTTAAACCTTAACAACACATGGGATATTGTTGTGTTGCCTACAGGTAAGAAGGCTCTGCCATCTAAATGGGTTTATAAGGTAAAGCAACACTCTGATGGAAGTATTTAAAGACTAAAAGCTAGATTAGTCATTAGAGTTGATGTGCAGAGAGAAGGTATTGATTATAATGAAACTTTTTCTCCAGTAGTCAAGATGACCAACATCAGGTGTATTTTAGATATTGCACTGAAGAACGGATGGGGTGTGTTTCAATTAGATGTGAACAATGCTTTTCTACATGGTGATTTAAATGAAGAGGTTTACATGAAATTTCCTCCTGGTCTTGCACCTCATTTTCCTAACCATGTCTGTTTGCTTAAAAAATTTATTTATAGACTTAAGCAAGCATCTAGACAATGGTATGCTAAACCCACTTCTGCTCTCAATTTTAAAGGTTTTAGTCATTCTATGAATGATTATTCTCCTTTTTTAAAGAAATATTTCGATTCTATTTCTATTGTGGCAGTATATATGGATGACATATTTTTGACAGAAAATAATGAAGCTGAATTGCAGGCTTTAAAATTCTTTTTGGACAAAGAATTTAAAATTAAAGATCTTGGTCAGTTGCATTATTTTCTTGGGATGGAGGTTGTGAGAGAACCTACTGGTATGATTATTTCCCAAAGGAAATTCACATTGGACTTACTACAGGAGTTTGATTCTCTGCATTTATCTCCTGTTTCTTCACCTTTGGATCCTAATGTCAAGTTACTAGCAAATCAACGAATTCCCATAAAAGATCCTACTTTATACAGATGTTTGTTAGGTAAGTTCAATTATCTCACACATACAAGGCCTGATTTATTCTTTACAGTGCAACATCTGAGTCAATATATGCAAGATCCTCGTGAACCTTATCTTGCAGCTACTTTACGGGTTCTTCGTTATTTTCTCAAAGATCCTGGTTTTGGTCTATTTATGTTTGTATCTGCTTCTTTTAAATTGATGGCCTTTTGTGACTCCGACTGGGGTACTTGTACAGATTCACGAAGATTAGTGAGTGGATTTTATATTTCTCTCGGGTCTTCTCCTATTTCATGGAAATCTAAGAAACAAACATCAATTTCTCTCAGTTCTGCTGAAGCTGAGTATAGATCTATGAGGAGGGTTGTAGCCAAGCTTACTTGGTTGGTTCGCCTATTTGATGATCTCTCAATTCCGATCTCCTTGTCAGTATCTCTTCACTCTGACAGTCTTGCTGCGATTCACATCACAAAAAATTTAGTCTTCCATGAACGGACAAAGCATGTCGAGATTGACTGTCACTTCGTTCGTCAACAGTATCTCATCGGCTTCATTTTTTTTAATCTTATATGAGATCTTCTTCACAGCTGGTTGATATATTTATCAAGTCCTTGACCGGACCCGTACATCATCATCTTTTAGGCAAGTTGGGGGTTTCTTCCTCCCCTCCAACTTGAGGGAGGCTGTTGGATTTATTTTCATATATTCTACACATACATAGGAGATATGGAGATATTCTTTTTCATTTTCTAATTTTGTCATGTTAATATTCTTTTGATATTTTTTCCTTTTCCATTTGATCTTGAGAATATTCTTTTAGGGTTTACCATTAGATGCCATCTTACTTGTATAAATGCAACCTAATTGTATATTTTTATTCATTCAGGAATACAAGAAGAAAATTTTATATACTGTTCTTCATTTATTCTTTCAAATGGGCCCTAAAAAAGGATGCCACATAAATTAGAATAAAGGGAGTATATCCTTATTAGATTATTAGGTTAATTTGTGTAAAACTATAGAATAAAATTTTATAAATATTATAGTAATTGTATAAGCTATTGGAGTCGTTTGGTGTAAGGTATTAGTTAGAATAATCCTAAGATAAAATGTAGGACTACTTTATCTTGGGTTTGATTGAATGTATTAGATAGTCCTGAATTATTTGTCTCAAGATAACTAATCCTAGATAAGTTATCCCATGATAACTAATCTTGGATAAGTTATTCCACCATGCATATGGAGTAACTTATCTCATCACAATGACAAAAATGATGGGATAACTAATCCAATGATTATTAATACCTCCAACCAAACATGAGAAAAAATAATCTCATGTTCTATCTTATACCTCACACCAAACAATCCCTTAGTGATGGGATAAATCATATAAATGGTGGAATAACTTATCTCGTGATAATTAATTTAGGAATAATTTATTTCCAACCGAATGACCCCATAGAGTTTTCTAGCACTTTACAATTTTATTTTATTTTATATTTTTAATAAGAAATTTGTTGTAAAGAGGAAAATATAAGAATACTTAAACAATATATGGAGACAAATTGTGATGGAAAGTATAAAGTTGAGTCTTATTTAATCTCTTCAAGTGTCTCATTCTTAAGGGTAAAGAATACCCTTTTATAGGATGTAGAATTCATCCGTTTACAACCTTAAACCAAATATGTTAGTACATCTTTAAGGCTTACATTAAATTAATACATTACGTTAGGTTGTTGATGAAAAGAAACATCCACAATTAAATGAATTTGTAACTCTCCCCCTTGGATGTTTATAGATAATGTGCCTCATTAAAATCTTACGAGGAAAAATTCAGTGGGAAAAAGCCTAGTGAAGGAAAAAGAGTACACATATCTTGTAATACGCCTTGAGTGCTGCCTCATTAAAAACCTTACCAAGAAAACCCAATGGGACAAAACCTTGGTTAAGGGGAAAAAAATACATCGCGTATTTTACTCCCCCTGATAAAAACTTTATTTGATATCTCGGAGACGACGCATTCCAATCTTATATCTTATCTTCTCAAATGTTGACGATGGCAATGCCTTAGTGAATAAATCTGCAAGATTATCACTCGAACGAATCTGTTGAACATTTATCTCACCATTTTATTGTAGATCATGTGTGGAAAAAAACTTAGGTGAAATATGCTCTGTTCGGTCTCCTTTGATATATCCTCCCTTTAATTGAGCTATGTAAGGAGCATTATCTTCATACAATATTGTTGGAGTCTTTGTTTGCACATAAAGATCGCATAATTGCAAAATGTGTGGAGTCCTTGATCTCAACCATACACCCTCTCGACTGGCATCATAAATGGCTATTATCTCTGCATGATTTGAAGAAGTAGCAACTATTATTTGCTTCATCGAACGTCATAATATAGATGTACCTCCATATGTGAATAAATAATTTGTATGATATCGGGCTTTATGTGGGTCAGACATATAGCCAGCATCTGCATAACCGATCAATTTTGACTTGGATGCATTAGAATACAATAATCACATATCAATTGTTCCTTGAAAATATCTAAATATATGCTTAACACATTTACAATGTCTTCTTGTTGGACATGAGCTTCATCTTTCCAATAAACTTACTGTGAAATAAATATCTCGTCGAGTATTATTGACAAGGTATATTAGTGACCCAATAGCACTGAGATATGGAGTTTCATCACCAAGAAACTCTCCATCCTTTTCTTGAGGTCGGAATGGATCTTTATTTATGTCAAGAGATCTCATAACAATTGGGGTACTCAATGGGTGTGATTTATCCATGTAAAATCACTTCAAACCCTTTTCAGTATATGTTGATTGATGGATAAATATTCCATTTGTCAAATGTTCAATCTGAAGGCCAAGATAAAATTTTGTCTTACTAAGATCTTTCATTTCAAATTCTTTCTTCAAACACTCAACGACTTTTGAAAGCTTGTTAGGAGTTCCAATGATGTTCAAGTCATCAACATAAACATATATTATTACAAATTCAGATTTTGACCTTCGTATAAAAATACAAGGACAAATATTCGCTAAGACGATTATACTACATTCGCCCTGATTGTATCAATCTATATAAGGATTTTTGAAGCTTTATTGAACAACTTTATTTTGAATTTTTATATGCTTCAGACACTTTGAGTGCTTTAGGAATTTTCATAAAAATATTGTGGTCTAGTGAGCCATACAAATAGGCTTTGACAACGTCCATTAGATGCATTTCACGCTTTTCATGAACTGTCATATTTATTAGATACCTGAAGGTAATTGCATCTACCACAAGAGAATATGTCTCCTCATAATCAACGCCAGACCTTTGCGAAAATCATTGTGCCATAAGTCGTGCTTTATATATTACGACTTTGTCATTCTCATTGTGTTTTCGCACAAAAAATCACTTATACCCAACTTGCTTGACACCTTCAGGTGTTCAGACTATTGGTCCGAAAACTTCACGCTTTTCAAATGAAGCCAATTCTGTTTGAATTGCTTCCTTCCATTTTGACCAATCATATCTCTGTCTACATTCATTGACAGATCTTGATTCCAAATCCTCATCTTGTTGCATTATTTCAACTGCAACACTATAGGCAAAAATATTATCCACCACAATATTATTTCGATTTCACCTTTTTTTCATCGAGACATAATTTATAGAGATTTCCTCATTCTCATTATTTTCAAGTACATGGACCCCCCTAGTGGTGTCATCATATACTATGTCTCGGAGCTATTCATGAGCAATTGCCTCCATATTATGATCATCATTTAATCCTTTCCTTTTCTGATGATTTTTATCCTTGGAACCAATTGGTCTACCACGTCTTAAGTGTGGTTCAGACTCGTTTGCCTTAACATTTTATCCTATCGGGACATCAACTCGAACTTGAGCATTAGCAGCTGGGATATATAATTTAGTAACCCGTGGAAGGTTAGTAAATGCATCTGCTAGTTGATTTGTAATATTCTGCAAATAAATCATCTTTTCAACTTCTTGCTCACATTGATTTGTTCTACGATCTAAATGAGACAGTGAAAGTGAATTGCAATCTATCTCATTTCCCAACTGCTTTTGTTCTCCCCCTAATATTGGGTATACTGATTCATCAAAATGACACTCAACAAATCTTGTCGTAAATAAATATTCAGTTCTAGGTTTTAAATATTTTATAATAGAACGAGATTCATACCCAACATATATCGCCAACCTTCTTTGGGGATCCATCTTTGTGCGTTGTGGTGGAGCAATTGGAAAATATACCGCACAACTAAAGATTCTAAGATGAGAAATGTTTTGTCTCCTGACCAAAAACCAATTACAATGGGGAGATGTAATGATAACCTGTTGGCCTTATGCGCACAAGTGCCGCTGCATGCAAAATAGCATGCCCCCAAACAGAAACAGGCAAATTTGTCCTCATCAACAATAGTCTAGTTATCACTTGAAGACGTTTAATCAATGACTCTGCTAAACCATTTTGAGTATGAACATGTGCAACGAGATGTTCAACTATTATTCCAGTGGACAAACAATAATCATTAAATGCCTGAGATGTAAACTCACCAGCATTATCAAGACGAATGGTTTTTATTACATAATCTGGAAATTCTACTTTTAACCTTATTATTTGAGCCAACGACCTCGAAAAAGCCATATTGCGAGTTGATAATAAGCACACATGTGACCATCTTGTATATGCATCTATCAAGAGCATATAATATTTAAATGGTCCATATGTAGGGTGAATAGCCCCACATATATCACCCTGTATCCGTTTCAGAAATGTGGGAGATTCTACTCCAACCTTAGTCGTTGATGGTTTGATAACCAACTTTTCTTGTGAACAAGCAGCACAAGAGAATTCCTTTGATTCAAGAACGTTTTGGTTCTCAAAAGTATGCCCTTCTAAATTATTCTGTGCATTATATTATAACCGGGATGGCCCAACCCGTCATGTCAAATGATAAAATCATTGATACCAATAAACCTTTTGTTTACTACGGTATGTGATTCAACCGTACCAATATTTGTATGGTACAACCCAGAAGAAAGTGCAGGTAATTTTTCATGCACAGTTTTCTTCTATGTATTTGTTGTAGTAATATAAAGGTATTCCACCTTTCCTTCATTTGCAGTCTCAACATGATAGTCATTTTGATGAATAACCTTGAAACTTAATAAGTTTTTTTGAGACTTACTACACTACAATGTATTATTAATTATCAATAATGTTTCTCTAGGTAGTAATAACGCCGCTCTTCCAGAACCCTCAATCAATTTTATACTACCGAATATTGTATTAACATATGCCTTTTTCATAATCAAATGAGAGAAATATTTCTTTTCTTTTAGTATAGTATGAGTTGTGGCACTGTCCAGAAGACACATACCTCCATTACTCATCTTGGATCCAACTGAAGACTGAAATTTTTTATTTATCTTCATAAAAATAAAAATACATAATAAGTAGTACGAAACTTAACAAAAGAAAATTTAAGTACATGAACTTTAAGTAAGACATTAAAAATACATAACAACATCATTCATTTCCCAGTTCAATTATCAATCTTCAGTTGCAATTCCCAAAGAAGTCCTCAGCTTCTAGATGAGTAATATCATCGAGCCCATACAAATATCATCTTTCAATGTTAAATTTACCTCAACATTCTCATTATATTTTTTAGAAGATCCTGCATTAACATCATCTTTGAGAGTCAAATGTGACTCTACTCGGGCCCTAGAAGAGGAGGTGCCACCTTTTTTTCCTTTTCTTTTAAAGGAATTTCGATACAGCCTGACAAAATGCTCAGGTGCCTGACATTCATTTTTCCAATGACCTTTAAGGCCATAATAATGACAGTGATCGCCTGTAACACCTCGGAATCTAGTAGTCTAAGCAAGGGACCAAGTGAAAGGTCAAGGGCCAAGAAAAGAGCCTAGGCAACCTTCACGAGGACCCATACGAGCCATGTAGGGCACAACGAGCCGTGGTGCTACCCATGATGGCTCACAGTGAGTGACCAAATGGAGGTCACCTTCCACAACCACCAAGACGGCTCATGGTGGGGACCACATATCATGGTGATGGGTGTGAAAGGTTAGGCAGTGAGCTCCCAAGGCTGCCTAAAAATGATACCCTCCCACGAGCCACTTGACGGCTCGTGAAGGCCACTACGGGTCGTGGAAAGGGTCGCAAAGTGAGAGAGGGTTATGGGTGGCAAGCTAGGCTACTGGTCAAGGACCACGGGCACCACTACGAGACATGTGGCCCTTGACGGCTCGTGAAGCCAAGCGTGAAGGGTTGCGTCAGTTCTTAAGTTGAGGGGCTTATGGGTCTTTTTCGGTTTTAATTAAATCAAAGCTATGTCATTTTACCCAAGCCTAGGACCCCTATATAAGTTATTTTAACCCAAAACTCACCCATTCAAGTCATTCTCTCAAAACCCAAAAGAAAAACCAAAGTTCTTCTTCTCAAAATATTTCTCTCTAAAACTTGAAGAAGAAGAAAGAGTTGAAGCTAGGGTCAAGGTCAAGTCTCCATTCCTCAAGCATTTGTGGGCTTTGATAGCAAGGCATGATGGCTTTTCATCCATGGTATCCTTGCATCCATGGAGCCCTTAAGATTCCCTAATTGAAAAGTAGAAATTCCTCAATTTGAGTTAGAGTTTTCTTCTAATGTTGTGGGTATTGATTAATGTTGATCCAAATAATTGAGTTATGATTGTTTATGCATGAATTGATAGGAATACATGTTTTAATATGAATTTATATGTACCCATGCTTATTCCATTTTTCTAGGGTGAAATTGATGTAAATGGGTTTTGATCCATGAAAGGAGAATTTATGGGATTAGGTGTATTCTTATAGGATGAATGAGATACATTATGAATTGCTTTGGGATTGAAGCATATGAGATGATTATGATATGAATTGCTTTGAGAGTAAAGCATATATGATGATTATAAGATGTAGTACTTTGAGAGTAAAGCTTATGTTATGAATTTTATTATTGATGTAATTGTTGTGGAAGGGATAGTTCCCACATGAATTGCTTATGTATGAATGTGAAAGGTTTTCTCACATTGAATGATTCTAGGTTGAAAGTATTGCTCACCTAAAATGAATTTAAGCTAAAAGATTAAGAAATTGATGAGGCTAGAGGTGATTATCCATGACATATAAATGAGAAGGATATGAGGTGATTACCCATATTCCTTAGAATTGAATAAGAGGTGACTACCATTATTCCTTGATGTTGAACAAGAGGCGACTCCCTACTTTCCTATAATGATGATTGGACATGAAGGCAATTACCCATGATCCTTATAGAAAGACATGGAGGCGAGTACCTGTGTCTCATGATGTTGGGCATGGAGGCGATTACACATGATCCCATGAGTTGGAAATGAAGGCTAGTACCCATGATCCATTTATGTAAGGCAAGAGGAGAATACCCATGAGCCTTTATAGGAAGGCAACAGACGATTCACCATGTCTATAAAATATAAGCTAAACATGTTATGATAGGTGATGAGCTTGGATGATTTCTTAAGTTTGCCTTCTATGATGAGTGAGACTAGTGGAGGATTACCCATGTCTTGGCTAAGTATGAATTGAGGTTACTTCAAGAAGCATCCCTTTTATGTTGAAATGATCTATTATGTGCATTGATTATGCTTATGACTTATATGGTCTAACTCTTATGTTTATGTTGATATTTATGCAAGCTATCATATTTAGTACATTCTTGTACTAACGCATACTCTTGCCTACATTTCTTATTCAAATATAGGGTCCGCCGTTCCCGACTCTCATTCCCGTGGCTAGGATCTATAGTAGAGGCAAGATTGAATATTGGTGAGTACTCATAGCATTCGAGGATTTAGCCACCATTTTCTTATGTTCTTTTGATTTTAAGTTTTGAACATTATTGTATGGGATGTGTCCTAAGAATATTTATATTAGATGGTTTTGGGAAAATTGTATAAGACTTCCGCTTCGTTTTATGAAACTTTGATATTGTTGAAAATGTTTTAAATTTTACCAATTTTCTATTATCTTGACTATGAAAGCTAAGTGGCTTATATGAGGCCTCTCGGGGTCTTGTATGCCATGTTACGTCTAAGGTGTACCCCTGGGTCATGAAAATCTTGGTAATCAGAGCACAAGGTTTAGAATGGTTCTAGGATGTCTCAAAACCACGTCTAGTAGAGTCTTGTTCATAAGTGTGAAGCGCGCCATATTTTTGAATGAGAGGCTACAAGATGTTTAGGAAACTTCACTTCTTCATTACTCTAAGTCGTGCGATAGAGTTTAACTCTATAAGGTCTCTCTCCTAATCCTTCTCCGATGGTCTATAGGATATGACTACTCGAAGAGCTTTTGCTAGAAGGAATGAGGGATAAAATGTTGGTCAAAAAGCTCATCCTCAAGCTCCGGTTGACCCTTTGGCTAAGCAAGTGACTAATGCGGAGTTTAGGACTGTTTTTCAAGTGTTGTCTCAAGTCGTGACGGCCCAAGCCAATAGGGAAGTTGGGAACCCCGTGAACCCAAATGTGGGTATGACGGCATCTAGAGTGAGGGACTTCACTAGGATGAACCCTCCAGAATTCTATGGTTCTAAGGTTGAGGAAGATCCTCAAGAGTTCATTGATGAGGTTTAGAAGGTCTTGACTATCATGGGAGTAACTCCGGTGGAAAAGGCGGAATTGGATGCTTATAAACTTAAGGGTGTTGCTCAAATTTGGCTCAACCAATGGAAGGAAGCAAGACCGGTATATGCGGGTCCCCTGGAATGGGAAAGGTTCAAGTCTGCTTTTCTTGATAGGTTCTTTCTTCTGGAGATAAGGGAGGCAAAGGTGCTTGAGTTATTAATCTCCGACAAAGAAATATGAGTGTGAAGGAATATGCTTTGAGGTTCACTCAATTGTCAAAATATGCTCCTTCTATAGTTGTCGATTTTAGGGCAAGGATGAGCAAATTATTTTGAGTGTGTCCAACTTGGTAGTGAAAGAATGTCATACGGTTATGCTTGTCCATACATGGATATTTCTCGTCTCATGATTCATGCCCAACAGATTGAAGAGCAGAAACTTAAAGAGAGGTCTAGGGAGACAAAGAGGTTTAGAATTGGTGATGGTAATTTCTCTCATGCAAGGTCCGATGGACATGGTCGTCCTAGATATCGACAAAGGTTTTTCGGGTAAGGTTCCTCTAATGCTCCTAAGTTCACCAAAGAGAGGGTGTCTAACCCTAAACCTCAAGGAGGTGGTAATGGGTCTTCATTACCAAATTGTGCTAAGTGTGGAAGAAAGCATGAAGGTAAATGTCTAGCGGGTTCCAATGCTTGTTTTGGTTGTGGTAAGATGGATCACAAGATAAGAGATTGTCCTTCAGTTGCTAAGAAGGAGGGAGATATTCGTCGTAGGTCTCAACCCTATTCTTCATCCGGTCCAAGTGGTTTGGGTACTAGTGCTTCCAAGAAAAATAGGTTTTATGCACTTCATACTCGTGGTGAACAAGAGGGTTCTCCTGATATGGTTATCGGTATGTTAAAAGTCTTTCAATTTGATGTTTATGCTTTACTTGATTCCGGTGCTACCTTGTCTTTTGTGACGTCATTTGTGGCTATGAGATTTGATATGCTTCATGATGTGCTGTTAGATCTTTTTTCTGTCTCTACTCCTGTTGGTGATTCTATTGTGGCTAAGAGGGTCAATAGAAAGTGTCCCGTGTCCTTATCCCATAGAGTTACTCTTGCTGATTTGGTAGAGCTTGATATGCTAGATTTTGATGGTATCTTTTGTATGGATTGGCTACACTCTTGTTATACTTCTATTGATTTTAGAACCCGTGTAGTGAAATTTCAGTTTCCAAATGAGCCTATCCTAGAGTGGAAGGGGGAGAATGCCGAAAGGTCGGTTTATTTCTTGTCTTAAGGCTAGAAATATGATTTCTAAGGGTTGCTTGTACCATCTAGTTAGGGTGAGGGATATGGATTCTGAAACCCCTACTCTTGAGTCGGTCCCCGTTGTTAATGAGTATCCGGAAGTGTTCCCAAATGATTTACCTGGTATTCCTCCCGAAAGGGAAATAGATTTTAGTATTTACCTTCTCCTAGATACGCAACCTATTTTTATTCCTCCTTATAGAATGGCTCCGATAGAGCTTAAGGAATTAAAGGAACAATTGAAAGATTTGTTGGATAAGGGTTTCATCCGACCGAGTATCTCTCCATGGGGTGCTCCAGTTTTGTTTGTTAAGAAGAAAGATGGTTCACTCCGTATGTGTATTGACTATCGACAATTGAACAAGGTGACCATTAAGAATAAGTATCCTCTTTCAAGAATAGATGATTTGTTTGACCAACTCCAAGGATTGAGTTACTTTTCCCAGATTGACCTTAGGTCGGGTTATCACCAATTGAGAGTGAAGGATGAAGATATTCCAAAAATGGCTTTTAGAACCCGGTATGGTCATTATGAGTTTTTGGTAATGGCGTTTGGGTTGACTAATGCTCCGCGGCATTTATGGATTTGATGAATAGGGTGTTTAAAAATTCCTTGATATGTTCGTAATTGTGTTCATTGATGATATATTAATTTACTCGAGAAGTGAGGATGATCACATTAGTCATTTGAGGATTGTGTTGCAAATTCTCAAGGACCAACAACTCTTTGCAAAGTTTAGAAAATGTGAGTTTTGGCTAAGGTCTATAGCTTTTCTTGTCCATATTGTTTCAAGTAAGGGTATTGAGGTAGATCCTAAGAAGACGGATGCGGTCAAAAGTTGGCCTAGACCTTTAAACCCTTAGAACATTAGAAGTTTCTTGGGTTTAGCTGGTTATTACAGAAGACTTGTTGAGGGTTTTTCTTTCATTGCCTCTCCATTGACAACTTTAACTCAAAAGAAGGCCAAGTTCATATGGTCTGAAACATGTGAGAAGAGTTTTCAGGAATTGAAAGATAGACTTACTTCGGCTCCGGTGTTGACTTTACCGAGAGGAACAAATCGTTTTGTTGTTTATTGTGATGCCTCAAGAATTGGGTTAGGATGTGTACTTATGCAAAATGGAAAGGTTATTGCCTATGATTCAAGGCAACTTAAGGTTTATGAGAAGAACTATCCTACCCATGATCTTTAATTAGCGGCGGTGGTTTTTTCCTTAAAGATTTGGAGGCATTATTTGTACGGTGTGCATGAAGATGTGTTTACCGACCACAAGAGTTTGCAATATGTGTTTAATCAGAAGGATCTGAATCATCGCCAAAGAAGGTGGCTTGAGTTACTTAAGGATTATGATATGAGTGTTCTCTATCACCTTGGTAAGGCAAATGTAGTAGCGGATGCTCTTAGCCGATTATCAATGGGTAGTATTGCCCATGTACAAAAAGATAAGAAGGAATTGGTACGAGATGTACATAGACTGGCCCGATTGGGTGTTCGGTTGATGGACTCCACCAAGGGTGGTGTTATGGTTCATAATAGTTCAGAATCATCTTTTGTGACGGACGTGAAAGCTAAGCAATGTCTTGATCCGACCTTAGTAGAATTGGAAGAAGTGGTGCTTAAAAAGTCCGTAGAGGCTTTCTCCCAAGGGGGATATGGTGTACTTAGATACCAAGGTAGTTTGTGTGTTCCTAATGTTGATGACTTGAAGGAACATATCTTGTCAAAAGCCCATAGTTCTCGGTATTCCATTCACCCTGGAGCCACCAAGATGTACCGTGACTTGCAGGAGATCTATTGGTGGAATGAGATGAAGAAGGATATTGCGGAATTTGTGGCTAAGTGTCCTAATTGCCAACAAGTGAAAGTTGAGTATCAGAAACTGGGAGGTTTATCCCAAGACATTAGTATTCCTACTTGGCAGTGGGAAGATTTAAATATGGACTTCATAGTTGGTTTGCCTCGCACCCGGTGACAATATGATTCAATTTGGGTTATAGTAGACCGAATGACAAAATCGGCTCATTTCATTCCCGTCAAAGTTTCTTATTCGGCGGAAGATTATGCTAAGTTGTATTTGAGGGAAATGGTAAGGTTGCATGGACTGCCCTTCTCCATTATCTCCGATCGAGGTACTCAGTTTACTTCTCAGTTTTGGAAATCTTTCCAAAAGGGTGTTGGCACTAAAATTAAGCTTAGCACGATTTTTCATCCACAAACCGATGGACAAGCGGAACGAACTATCCAAACTTTGAAAGATATGTTGAGAGCGTGTGTCATCAATTCAAGGGGAATTGGGATGATCATTTGCCATTGATTGAGTTTGCTTACAATAATAGCTACCATTCAAGTATTGGTATGGCTCCATTTGAGGCTCTTTATGGTAGGAGGTCTAGATCTCTTATAGGTTGATTTGAGGTGGGTGAAGTCGCCTTGATAGGACCCGAGTTAGTTCATAAGGCTATGGAGAAATTCTGACTTATTAGAGAGAGGTTGAAAACAGCCCAAAGTCGACAAAAGTCATATGCCGATGTTAGAAGAAGAGATCTTTAGTTTAATGTTGATGATTGGGTTTACTTGAAAATCTCACCCATGAAGGGTGTATTGAGATTTGGGAAGAAAGGAAAGCTTAGTCTTCATTATGTAAGCCCATATCAGATTTTGAGACGTGTTGGTAAGGTTGCTTATGAACTCGATTTGCCTAATGATTTGGCATCGTGCATCCGGTTTTCCATGTCTCTATGTTAAAGAAATGTGTTGGAGATCCGACATCTATAGTTCCCTTAGAAAGTTTGGGAGTTGATGAGAATCTTTCTTATGAGGAAGTTCCGGTTGAGATTTTAGACCGGCAAGTTAAGAAATTGAGAAATAAGGAAGTTGCTTCCGTGAAAGTATTGTGAAGGAATCATTTAGTTGAGGGTGATACTTAGGGGCCGAGGCTGATATGATGTCCCGATATCCTCATTTTTTTCCTTCTACTCCTACTCTAGCTTGAGGTAATGAGTTCCTCATAGTTTACTCTTTGTTTGGTGTCATGTGTTTTAGATATTCCCATGATTTCCTTATTTTATGCATGTTCATGAAAAACTTGTGTTTTGAAAGAAAATGAGTTTACATGATTGATTTTTCTCATGTTATTGTTCATTGAGTATGAGTTGCCTATAAACTTCATGAGATGAATTGTTGAACATGCTTTAGCTATGCTTTTGAGTATGAATTGCATATAGGCTCCATGAGATTGTGTTGAGCATGCTTTTAGCTTGGAGATGGTACTTCCTCCTTGAATATGAGTTATTTTGAAATTTTATGCATATTGGGTTGCTAGGTCTAGTTCCTACCTTCCTTGTGATGCATTGAGTATGTTTAGCTTGGAGTTGATGTTTCTTCCTTGGTTATGTGCATTATGAGATTGCATGCATGATGGATTGCTAGTATTGAGTCTTTTCTTTCATGAGGTTTCTAGAATTCCATTCGAGGACGAATGTTCCCAAGGAGGAGATAATGTAACACCTCAGAATCTAGTAGTCTAAGCAAGGGACCAAGTGAAAGGTCAAGAGCCAAGAAAAGAGCCTGGGCAACCATCACGAGGACCCATACGGGCCATGAAGGGCACCACGAGCCGTGGTGCGGCCCATGGTGGCTCACAGTAAGTGACCAAGTGGAGGTCATATATGATGATTATAAGATGTAGTGCTTTGAGATTAAAGCTTATGTTATGAATTGTTGATTATTGATGTAATTGTTGTGGAAGGGATAGTTCTCATATGAATTGCTTATGTATGAATGTGAAAGGCTTTCTCACATGATTCTAGGTTGAAAGGATTGCTCACCTAAAATGAATCTAAGCTAAAAGACTAAGAAATTGATGAGGCTAGAGGTGATTACCCATGACATATAAATGAGAAGGATATGAGGCGATTACCCATATTCCTTAGAATTGAATAAGAGGTGACTACCATTATTCCTTGATGTTGAACAAGAGGCGACTCCCCACTTTCCTATAATGATGATTGGACATGAAGGCGAATACCCATGATCCTTATAGAAAGACATGGAGGCGAGTACCCGTGTCTCATGATGTTGGGCATGGAGGCGACTACGCATGATCCCATGAGTTGGGCATGGAGGCTAGTACCCATGATCCATTTATGTAAGGCAAGAGGAGAATACCCATGACCCTTTATAGGAAGGCAACAGACGATTCCCCATGTCTATAAAATATAAGCTAAACATGTTATGATAGGTGATGAGCTTGGATGATTGCTCAAGTTTGCCTTCTATGATGAGTAAGACTAGTGGAGGATTACCCATGTCTTGCTAAGTATGAATTGAGGTTACTTCAAGAAGCATCCCTTTTATGTTGAAATGATCTATTATGTGCATTGATTATGCTTATGACTTATATTGTCTAACTCTCATGTTTATGCAAGCTATCATATTTAGTACATTCTTGTACTAACGTATACTCTTTCCTACATTTCTTATCCAAATGTAGGGTCCGGCGTTCCCGACTCTCATCCCCGTGGCTAGGATTTATAGTAGAGGCAAGATTGAAGATTGGTGAGTTCTCATAGCATTCGAAGATTTAGCCACTATTTCCTTATGTTCTTTTGATTTTAAGTTTTGAACATTGTTGTATGGGCTGTGTCCCAAGAATCTTTGTATTAGATGGTTTTGAGACAATTGTATAAGACTTCCGCTTAGTTTTATGAAACTTTGATATTGTCAAAAATGTTTTAAATTTTACCGATTTTCTATTATCTTGACTATGAAAGCTAAGTGGCTTATATGAGGCCTCTCAGGGTCTTGTATGCCATGTTACGTCTAGGGTGTACCCCTGGATTGTGACATCGCCCTTGACTTTTGAAAGATTATTTTGAGAACCCATGTTTTTCTTCCTTTTGTTATGACCACCACCTCGACGATTATTATATTGTTTTTTGCCCTTGCCACACCCATGCACATTATCATGACCCCGATTATTTTATCTTATTTCAGGCTGGCCGTGTGCTTCTACCCCATGTGCTTCTAGTAATGAAGCACTTCCAGTAGGACGGGCTTCATGATTTCTCATTAAAAGGTCATTATGTTGCTCAGCCACTAGAAGGCATGAGATCAATTCAGAGTATTTCTGATAACCCTTTTCACGGTATTGCTGCTGTAATATCATATTAGAGGCATGGAAAGTAGTTAATGTCTTTTCCAACATGTCCTCATCTTTTATAGTTTTCCCACATAATTTCAATTGGGAAGTGATTCTAAATACAACAGAGTTATACTCAATTACGATTTTATAATCTTGAAACCGTAAGTGCATCCACTCATAACAGGCCCTTGGCAATACCGTTGCCTTGAGGTGGTCATACCTCCCTTTCGAATCTATCCATAATTCAAGTGGATCTTTTACCGTCAAGTATTCAACCTTCAGGCTTTCATCAAGATGATGACGAAGGAAAATCATAGCCTTCGCTTTATCCTAACTTGATGCCTTATTCCCTTCTATTATACTATCACCAAGACCCTTAGCGGTAAGGTGAATTTCAGCATCAAGTACCCATGACAAATAGTTCTTTCCAGAAATGTCAAGTGCCACAAATTCAAGCTTTGACAAATTCGACATGATGGAAACTATCATAAAATAATTGAGTTAATATTATGATGTTGGTTTCTTTATAATAAATGGTAAATTAATGTTCAATTAATAAAGTATAATATGATTATAAAATATATTATATGTTATATGCATGCACATTGAATGTCTCAAAAACATGTAAACTCGTGAAATTGAAACAATAGATTTAATATGTAATTTTAATTGTTTTACAATATTTATTATTAGTTTCAAGAGATATTAAAGCCAATTTTTTATAAGAGTTTCAAGTCATATTTAATACAATAATATTCTTCTCTATGACACACCAATATACTTATCATAATGTATGAAAATACTTACGAGTTATTTTAACTAGCATGCTATCATATTACTTAGTAATTAATTTAGAGTTATAAGTTAGTAGCATATAAATAACATAACAATATAAACCTGAAACGTATTGGTTATTATGCCTAGTAAAGTATCATAATAATACCTAAAGCAAGTTATACATGCAGTAATTAAATTACATATCAAAGATTTATGCTAATCCTATTAGAGATGTTATAAACACATAAATGTATACCTGACTCTAAAAGAAAATTGAGTAACTTTTAGAGAAAAAAAATATGATAATCCTGAATTAAGTAGGTCTCAATTGGTTAGAGACTCGTGCTGATAACGTGTTATAAAATAAGAGAAAAATACAAGCATACTTAAACAATATAGGGAGACAAATTGTGATGGAAAGTATAAAGTTGAGAGTCTTATTTAATCTCTTCAAGTGTCTCATTCTTAAGGGTAAAGAATACCCTTTTATAGGATGTAGAATTCATCCATTTACAACCTTAAACCAAATACGTTAGTACGTCTTTAAGGCTTACATTAAATTAATACATTACGTTAGGTTGTTGATGAAAAGAAACATCCACAATTAAATGGATTTGTAACAAAATCTTCATTTTTATAACTAATTATTTTATATACATTTTCATATGTAAGGAGAAACTTATTTTTTTGAATTGCTTAGTAAACTTTTCAAGATAAGTACATCCATGTCCAAATCGATAAATTATTTATAAAGAAATTTAAAAATATCATTTTCTTCTATTTAAATTATAAAAGGGTAAACAATCTCATTTCCTTCCTAATAATATTAATGTGACATTACATTAAAGTAATTTTGCAATTAGAAGTGTAACACATGCTTAATTGAAATTACTATTTATATTTTTTTAGTTTGGGTCATTAAAACATTTCTTCTTCCCTTCCTCCTTCTTCTTCTTCTTCAGTGCTTTCATTTTTCTCTGTAATTGAAAACGTGAAAGGAAGATTAAGATTCAATGTTCAACTATTATAGCTTTTTAAAGTTTGATTTTAAAATTTAATGAGCCACAAAAAAAAAAATTAAAATAACTCAAAATTTTCAGAGGAACTCATATTTAAAATTTGAGAATATTTAGAGGAGATTCTGAGTTTGTCGATATTGAAAGCGATCGATGAACACTCAAACCGAACTCGCCCATCCTTTTGGAGGGATGCGAGAATCAATTCGAGTAATCAACCATTTTTTTTTTGAATCTACCTCAAGCACCCCAACCCTACCGTCAGATCTTCTATCTATGAGAATGGAAGAGATGTCTGTTAAGGTCGTCATCATGAAAGCAAGAAAGGAAGCAAGTTTAGCGAATATAGAGATGGAAAGAGATGCTCCATTACTCATTAAAAGTTTCTTCAAAGCTCAACCAAATTTCAAAATCCGATGTGTCCCAAATGTGAATCTTTTCGAGTGAGTAATATATCAAGATGAGCTCATATCTAAATTTTGGGTCTGTTAAGAGGAAATTTGAGTTGATCGGGATTGAAAATAATCAACTCATTGAGGAATAAATGAACTTTTGCAATGTATAATTATTGTATAAACAATGTTTATGAATATATATGTATCAACTAATAAGAGTTGTGATGGAGTGGTAAGTAACCCTTCAGACTTAACCAAGAGGTCTCGGACTCGAATCCCCTTGGGTGCGGAGTCACTTTTGTAGGGAGCGCTTTACTCTCTAAAGTGGGACTTTCTGGCGTGAATCTGAATTTAATCGGACTCCAATGTGGGTACCGAATAACGGATGAGAAACCCAAATATATATAGACACACATCATATATGCATAATTAAATATTATCTATACATCATATATGCATAATTAAATATTACCTATACAATATTTACATAACTATTTATATAATATCGAATTCTATATGCGATCATTTTGTTGATTTTTTTTGTTATATGTACAATGATATAAGAAGCCTTAGCTAATTAGGCTTAACTGGTTAGGTCGACTAAATATGAGAGTAGATCCGTCAATATGGGTTAGGTCCGTTGGACTGGCCTGTCCTAACTCGTGATTTAACAAGGCTGGGCTAAGATTTTTGAAGCTCATTTAAGAAAAGAGCTTTTAAGCCCGACCTGGATAAGCTCGCTGGTCAGTGGGGCTTGAGCAATATATGTTGGACCGGCTAATGGGCTAAATAAAAAAATAACTAAAAAATAAAAATAAAATAAAGTATTAAAAATAACAAAAGTTCAAACTCAAAGTCTATTTAAAGTTTCAAATATTAAAATGTAGAATCATCAAACGTGATGTACTTAGTATTCCTATTACTACTGTATCATTAAAATCATCATTCAACATTGGTGGACAAGTATAAAAGTTGCATCCATATGAAAATATTCAAACATTTATTGCTACTCGAAACTTATTGCATGATTTTTCTCAAATTGATAATACTTTTTTGAATAGATCTAATTATTATACGCAGTTCTTAAATTTAGTTATGTTTTAGTGTTTAACTAATTGATATTGCATATAAACTGCAGATAAAAAAGAAGATGTCTTGTTAATATTTTTAAATTATAATTTAATTTAAAAAACTATAAAAAAGATATACTTTTTTAAAAAGTGGGCTAACCCGGCACGACCAACAACCCATGTACTGGTGGGTTGGGTTGGTTGTTTACTGGTCTACAAAAAAATGGATTAGTCCGACCTAGTCCGTCAAATTCCAAAGCTTGTATAAATTAGTACGAGTGGAATGGACCCACCCATATTAATAGAATGTATCATTTGACATAATTATATAGAAAATATGCTTTATAATAAGATAACACAATTCTCATTATTATATTTATTCTTTTATCTCATCCACTAGATGAAATATAAAGTTACCAAAAGAGCTAAAACTAATTTACCATGCAGGTACATGTATTCTAAAAAGGCAAGACATGTGATATAAAAGGCTTGGAATGATAATTGCGTGACTTGTGTTTGAAGTTGTTATTTTATTATAGGGAAAAGACATAAATTCACCCTGAATTTCTTCGAAAAAGTCAGTTACACACTTAAACTATTATGACGGCTTATTACACACTTAATCTTGTCTAAAGTGATATTAATGTCCCCTTCCGAAGACAATCTCAGTTTTTGTGTAAAAATGTGTTATACACGCATTTTGACACGTAAATAGTATTACTTTAATTTTTTTAAACTTTTTTTTAAAATAGTTTCTTAGACTTTTGCAAAAAAGTAAAAAACCTAGGTTTTCTTCCTCCTTTCACCATACATTTTTTTCTTCTTAAAACCCATTTTTACTTTCTTCTTCATTATTAATATATTGAAGGGAAATCGGAAAAATTGAAGAGAGAACAGGAGACAATAAGAAGATTATGAAGTTTAGTGATGTTGGTGGCGGCGATAGGCGGTGGGAAACACCATTGTTTCTGGTGAAACAAATAAAAAAACAAATAAAAAAACTTTCAGATTTGTAAAAATTCTTTTGAAATCTTGATAGTTATGGATGAAAATCAAGCATTTGATTGATATTCTTTGTGTGTAAAGTCAAATATGATATTGATGTCTTGAGACAAAATAACATTGTGATGACTGTAGATGGTGTCCGACCAGAATAAAGAAGACAGATGGAAAATCATTTTCTTCATGGATTTTTTGTAAAATTTAGGCAATGTAATCATGAATTTTATGCATAAATGTCAAAGGATTTTCAATAGAAGTCATTATCTTTCTCATATTTTTTCGGTGTTCTTCTCTGGTGAATCCTCCGGCGAGTTCGAGTAAAAATCATGAACTTTAAGTTAAAATTATTAACTTTCCGGTGGAAATCAACATCTTCCCCACCTTTTAATTTCTTTTTAGTGTTCCTTTTTAAGGTAGAGTGATCGATATGCTCATATGAGGATAAATTAAAGAAATCATCGATGGTGACAAAGAATTGTTGAAGAAGAAGAACTCAAAAAAAAAATAATGCAAAAGCTTTAAAGAAATTTGGGTCACTAATAAAAAGAAAAAAAATGACATATTAATATATTAGAAATTATAATACTTAATTATATAATGACCAATAAAATAGTGCCACGTGTTTAAATTTGTCATTTAAACATAAATTTTCTTCTTCTCACGCATCTTAAGGAAGGCGAAGACACTTTTTTTGCCATGTCAACTTCTAAGGGGGTATTAATATCACTTTGAATTAGATTAAGTGTGTAATAGATCACCACAATAATTTAAGCCTGTAACTAATATTTCGGGAGGGAATTTATGTTTTTTTCTCTTTTATAATAATAATAATAATAATGAGATGTACCGTTTCCCCTCTGTCCAAGTAAAACTTAGCAATAATTATGACGTATATACCTCTTTTATTAATGATGTCTCAAGTGAATAAGAATTAATTAATTATCACTCTATATATGTTGTCTTTTCACTTAAATGCAAACGAAAGTTATGATAAGTATGTTCTACCAAAATTAATTTTCAACTCCTTGTTTAAAACTGGAAGAGAATTTATTACTTTTGCTTCTTTAGTTAGTGAAAATAATTATATCGAATGTTTGTACTTGAAGAGTTAAAAATATTTCATCTATACCAATTTATGTAACATTTTGATTTTAAACTTCTTTATTTATTCTTTAAAAAATTTATATCATATATTTCAGTTTTTTTCAAAAAAAAAAATTGTGTTAAACACCTTCACAATAAATTAAGAGGAAGATATTACTGAACTTTTGCGAGCGTGCACCCTCATACGGTGTGATCTATTGAATAGTAATGAGGGTAACCTTAGATATCAAAAATATAAATCTCACTAGAGATAATAACATTTTGATAGACAAAATTATTTGATATCTATATCGATAGAAGGTAAAAGATACCTATGGAAGGTAAAACATGTACTTGTGTTTGTGTACAAAGTGAGAGATATTTTAGAATTTGAGAAAAAAAAAAGGTACTTGTATGGACATGAAGATGCACAAGGTTTCTTTAAAAAAGGAAAAATTAGGCGGTTAACAAATATATACTAGTTAATTAGTTAACATAGCTATAATTTGTATTAATTATAATTCAAAACTTACATCTAGCTATAATTACATTCATCTCTCTTACCTCTCTCTACTCTCTCTGGAATCTCGCTCGCCTCTCCTCTTTTTCAGTCATCTCTCTTAGCGCAGTCTCTCTCTCCCCTCTTTTCTGCTAGTCTCTCTCACTTTATACAAATAGAACTTATACAAATGTATAATTTGTGTTTGTGTTTGTATAAAGCGAGAGAGACTAAATATACAAATACAAATATATATATCTCCGCCCTATACACTTATAATTATACAAATACAAATCTCTCCTTGTCCAGTTCTCTTCTGTCCGTGTCTCTCTTTCTCTCTCTCTCTCTCTCGCTTTATACTAACACAAATTATACAAATAAAAATGTATAATTTGTGTGTATAAAGCGAAAGAGAGACTGGATATACAAATACAAATGTTTGAACTTGATTCAATTGTATATAGATACAAATTGTATGTAGATATACAAATACAAAAATTGATACATATTCATACTAGTTACATATATATAATTATCTAACTGGTATACATATACAATTATCTAACTGATATACATATACAATTCACCTCTCTTCAATCTCTGCCGTCTCTCGCTCACCTCTCTCCTCCTTCTCTCAATCTCGCTCGCCTCTCTCCTCCCTCTTCCAGTCTCACTCGTCTCTCTCCTCCCTCTCCCAATCTCACTCGTCTCTCTCCCCTCTCTCCCAATCTCGCTCGCCTCGCTCTCCCAATCTCGCTCGCCTCTCTCCTTCCTCAAACATGTAGCGACAAATCATAATTAGCAAACTATAACTATGAAGCATAATTAAATTATTTTGAGTGGCTATATACGAAAATTCCCCTTCTTAAAATACATATTTATTTTATTAGTATATTTAAAGTACATTTAGTGTGATGAAGTGTTTGAGGGGATGGGGGTCCTTGAGACATATTTATGGTTGAATATTTCAGTGGAATTGAAGGAAGCTTTAAAAGCAACAAATTGAGGAAATTGTCGTGCAAAATCTCAGGCGCACCTACCGGATGTTACACATTTACTACTCTCGTTTCCTACCACCAAAAGACTTGGTGCAATGAATTGAATGTTTTTTTTTTTATTCAAATATTTCAGATTCGAGTCTTGAATATAAAAAAAAATTATTAATAGAAAACACTTTCCACGATTGAGGCCCTACACAGTACAAATTCAAAACAATTAAACTTCAATGTAACTGAATCGAAAAAAAATAATCTCATTTCCTTGTTTATTTATTACATCACCTTTTCCTTCTCTTTTTCTCCAACTACCTTTCCTCCTCACACTTTCACTTTCACCTTCGCAACAACTATTCCACCTCCTCTTGATAACTCCTTTTGTCCATATATGTCCCCCAACTAATTTCTTTTTTATATGTCTTGAACCAAGAATTTAGTTAGGAGATTTGAATGGGTATCAAATATGAAATAATTGGAATTTGAACTTACAAATTAAAATACCACTAGTATATTTTTGTATCACACTATAAATCTTTCCAATATCAAGGGATTCAGCCATTTATATATTAAATTAAATTAAATTTTGGAAAAACGGTTCAATTTACCTTTGTAACGATGTTATGTTGGACGGGGGTAAGGTCAAAGTCAAGGAGGTTCATCCAAATCCCCTTCGAATATGTGTTGATGAATATTAAAAAATCCCTTCAGATATATAGGCAATGAAAGTTTATAAAGTCAGATTTTTACACCAATTTTTTTTTTAGAAAAATTAATAATATATATATATTATTAATTTTTCTAAAAAAAAAATTGGTGTAAAAATCTGACTTTATAAACTTTCATTGCCTACTTTTTCTTTTATGAATATTATTACGTGCATTGTCACATCCGTACATGGTTAATTTGAGATGAAGTATTATAATTTTGAAATAAAATGCTAAAATGATGGATTAGAAATAAAAAATTAACCAATTTATCTAATGTGAACTCAAATACTAATTTATATTGTAACCCAATTATCCTATTTTTTGTCCAATCAACCAAATATCTATTAATAAAATAGTTTTGATATAACTTGTTCTCTAACAAAACAATTCTTTATCGTCTCTTTTTGTTATTGTTGTAATTCCAAGAAAATGACGAAATATGTCCCTTATGTTTAAGCGTAGGTTCAAATAGTCACCTAAATTACATACTAAACAAATTTGATCCTTTAATTTGTCAATACTTAACACTTTTAGTCTCCATCAAATTATTTGTTAGATTTGATAGAAACAATGATTTAAAAAAAAAATTATAAACATAGAAAAGGCCCATCAGATTCTTAAACATACAACATAAAAATTTAAAAATAACAGAAATTACACTTCAAAGATTTATCACAAATTTTAAAAATAAATTAAAATAGAAAAAAAATTATATAAAAAATGTATTTCTAAATATGAGTTTCCACTAATTTCTTCTTTTTTCTAAAAATAGTTTCCATCAAATCTACCGACAAAATCTCATAAGAATTTGATATAGACTAAAATTGTTAATTTCTTACAAACATAAACTATTAAAAAAACTATTTTAAATCTACACTCAAAATATAAGAGTTGATTTTTGTCATTTTCTCTAGCGGTTGCCATATTCCTTAAGAATATATCCTCCTCCTTTTACTCCTTTATTAAAACTTACTTACAAGTTAATTAAACATTGTGAACAAAATAGATTTTGTACTACTACTATTAAATTACCCACTTTAATTTATTAACCTACTTCTTTTTTAGTGAATTTCCTTGTTAATTTTCCCCCTTTTGTTTTTTTTTTTCTTTTCTAAAAATTGAAGCATTATCACTATTTAGTAACCTGACAATGACTACGTGTAATCCACATCAGACTCAAAACAACCTATTACACATTGCCACGTGTCATCCCTCCCTCTTTTCTCAATTTCTCCTTTTCCCGTTAATAAAGTCTCTCTCTGTCTCCCACTCACACCAGAGAGAGAGAGCTTCAATAAATGTTTAACTGACTCGCCGTCGCCGTCGCCGGAAAACTCATTCTCCCTCCGGTGGATTTTTGTCTTAATTCCATTTTTGGATAAGGACAAGTAGCCGGCGCCGGTGGTTTCTTTCCCGGAAAAATCTCAGCTCACATTTTGTGCTGCTTTTAGTTTGGAGGTTGAAACTTCTCTTTCTCGCTAAATTGAACTCCAACCGAGCTGTTTTTTTCAGTGAATTCGTAGGTTTATGCGGTTTTTATTTGTCTGTTCTCCGTTTGGGTCTTTAAAGTTTACTCTTTTAGCAGATTTGCACAAACTTTTTCCAGTTTCAGCTGTATTTTAGAATTCTAGGGTTTTGGGTTGAATTTGTCACTGCTGGACCCATTGCGTTCTTATTTAGTTGTAACTGTTCATTTCAACTCCTATTTTGGAAGTTAATTTTTTTTGTCTTGAAAAACAAGTAGGGCCTCAACATTGTCTTAAGCTGACTTTGTCTATGGAATTATAAGCAACATTGCTTTGAAAATGAGAAAGGTTTTTGTTATTGTGTTTTTGTTTCTGTTGGTGGAGGCGGTGTTTGTGGAAGCTTTGAACCCATCTTTGAATGATGATGTACTGGGATTAATTGTATTCAAATCGGACGTTCAAGATCCATATGGAAAGCTGAATTCTTGGAATGAAGAGGATGATAGTCCTTGTAACTGGGACGGAATCAACTGTAACCCCAGATCCAATAGGGTGACTGAAGTTGTTCTTGACGGGTTTGGTTTATCTGGAAGGATAAGCAGAGGCCTTTTACGCTTGCAGTTTCTTCACAGGCTTTCACTAGCAAAGAACAATCTTACTGGTAGCATTAGTGTTAGTCTTGCTCAACTTGCTTATCTCAAGTTTCTTGACTTGAGTGAAAATAACTTATCTGGTAACATTCCTGGCGATTACTTTCAACAATGTGGGCCGCTTAGATCAATTTCTTTGGCTAACAACAAAATTTCAGGGCAGATCCCAGAAAGTTTGAGCTCTTGTGTTACACTTGCGTCCCTTAATCTATCGTCAAATCAGTTTTCAGGGTTGGTACCTTCTGGGATTTGGTCTTTGAATGGACTAAGGTCTCTTGATTTGTCAAACAATTTATTGGACGGAGAAATTCCAGTGGACATTCAGGGTCTGAGTAATTTGAGAGCATTAAACTTGGGGAGAAATAATTTCAAGGGTGATATTCCGGATGAAATTGGAGGATGTTTGCTTTTGAGGTCAATTGATTTGAGTGAAAATTCTCTCTTAGGAGAGCTTCCAAGCACAATGCAGAAACTTAGCTTGTGTAGTGAATTCATTTTGAGACGTAATGCTTTTGTGGGCATTGTACCCGAATGGATTGGAGAAATGAAAAGCCTTCAGATTCTTGACTTGTCTGAGAACAACTTCTCTGGTAACATTCCAACTTCAATAGGGGAACTTGAGTCACTGAAAGTATTAAAGGTGTCGCGGAACGGGATTTCTGGAAGCTTGCCAGTGTCCTTGAGCAGTTGTGTTAAGCTTCTGGAATTGGATGTTAGTCATAACTCTTTGGCGGGTAATCTTCCTACTTGGGAATTTAAATTGCAATTAGTGCAGGTTATGTTTTCCGTGAATAAAATTAACTGCCAATCTAAATAATGCTTTAGCTTCATTGCTACACAACTTTTATCACAATCTTGTAGCAGTGAGAGTTATTCTGGTGAAATTTAATTAACTCTCTGAAACTTCACTTGCAGGCACCATTCCTAAGACTGTCGGCCAATTGAAATCCTTGAATATTCTTGATTTGAGTGAAAATCTCTTATATGGTATTGTCCCTGTGGAAATTGGAGGAGCAAAATCTCTAATGGAACTTAGTTTGGAGAAAAATTCCTTGTCTGGAGAAATTCCTAGTTCAATTGGCTATTGTTCTTCATTGGTATCCTTGTAAGTTCTTGAATCTCCTTATGTTTCATTAATTTGCTGTCGGACATTGCCTTTCTCTGCTTGAAGATTCTCAAGAGGATACTATAGTGGTATTATACTGTTTATGTTCTCTATAGTTTTCAGGCCAGGAAATATTGTGTTAGAGGCAAGTTCATATACGAAATCATGCTTGATATTCTCAAATCATTTTCTGCTGAAATTTAGTGGCTCTAGTAATCATTTAGAGTTTATAATTTGCAATGGCAATAAAATGGGATTATCAGCTTCTATTATAAAAGCTAGTTACAGAGTAATATTTATGGTAATGCGCTAAAGTGTGTCGAATAATTTCAGTGGTTGTGACAGTAATATCTTACATGAGGCATGAAAGTAACAACAATAACAGATTCATAGGCTCTCAATGCCTTCATGATCTATCTATTTATATCCATTATGTTTCGCCTGGTGTTACCTGAATATGAATTTTTTGCTACAATTATTTAATGTTTTACTTCAATCAACTTGGCAGGTCTTTATCATATAACGGTCTAACTGGTCCTGTACCTGAAGCCCTAGCAAAACTAAGTTACCTTCAAAGTGTTGACTTATCCTTTAACAAATTAACCGGAGTCTTGCCAAAGCGGCTTGGAGATCTTGGCCATCTCTCTTTATTCAACATTTCACACAACCAGCTACAGGGCGAACTACCTTCCAATGGTTTTTTTAATACTATTTCTCCTTATTCTGTGACAGCAAACCCATCTCTATGTGGGGCTGCTGTCAATAGGTCTTGTTCTACAGTCATGCCCAAGCCAATTGTTCTGAATCCCAACTCCACTGATTCTTCTCCCAACACTGTCCCTCAGAGTATTCGCCATGAGAAGAAAATCCTAAGCATCTCTGCCCTCATTGCTATTGGTGCAGCTGCTGTTATTTTTGTTGGTGTGATTGCTATTACTGTGCTCAATATTCGTGTCCGGTCAGCGGCACCTCGCTCTGCTGCTGCAGCCCTTACATTTTCTGGTGGAGATGATTTTAGCCATTCTCCATCCACGGATGCGAATTCTGGTAAGCTTGTCATGTTTTCTGGTGATCCCGACTTCAGCACAGGGGCACATGCTCTGCTTAACAAAGATTGTGAGCTTGGGCGAGGTGGTTTTGGAGCAGTGTACCGCACTGTCCTTGGGGATGGGCATCCAGTGGCCATTAAGAAGCTTACCGTCTCCAGTCTTGTTAAGTCTCAGGAAGATTTTGAGAGGGAGGTTAGGAAGTTGGGAAAAGTCCGTCACCATAATCTGGTCACCCTTGAAGGTTATTATTGGACACCATCTTTACAGTTACTTATATATGAATTTGTGGCTGGTGGAAATTTGTACAAGCATCTCCATGAAGGATCTGGTGGGTGTTTCCTCTCATGGAATGAGCGGTTCAACATCATTCTCGGGACAGCAAAAAGCTTGGCTCACTTGCACCAAATGAATGTAATCCACTACAACCTAAAGTCCAGCAATGTCCTAATTGATAGCTCAGGTGATCCTAAAGTTGCAGATTATGGCTTAGCAAGACTATTACCCATGCTTGATCGATATGTCTTGAGTAGCAAAATTCAGAGTGCACTCGGTTACATGGCACCTGAATTTGCATGCAAAACTGTGAAGATAACCGAGAAGTGTGATGTGTATGGATTTGGAGTTCTTGTTCTGGAGGTAGTCACTGGAAAGAGGCCAGTTGAGTATATGGAAGACGACGTGGTAGTACTGTGTGACATGGTACGTGGAGCATTAGAAGAAGGCAGGGTAGAAGACTGTATAGATGCAAGGCTGCAGGGAAAATTTCCAGCAGATGAGGTGATTCCTGTGATGAAGTTAGGATTAATCTGTACATCACAAGTTCCATCAAACCGGCCTGATATGGGAGAAGTGGTTAACATTTTGGAGATGATTCGATGTCCTTCAGAAGGCCAGGATGAACTTGTATGATGTTCACTAGATAAACACAGATTGTAAGATAAATGTCTCATCATGGCAAAGAAGAACGCGGTTCATTTATTCAGAGAAGTTGGAATTTGTTGTTGTAGCATATTTTGCTCTTAATTGCTATAAAAATCCCTCCTTTGAATTACATCATTTGTTATTTGCTTCTCTATGCCACTCATGGATTCCTTTTCACCTGGTTACAATGTTGGACTCACATGCTTACTATTACTCTCTTCTTTCTTCGTTTGACTTAAGTCATCTGTGGCTCCTTAAAATTGTACGCATATTTCACTTAGACAAATTAATTCCTATTGAACTTTAAGGAGCACTTATGACTTTAGCCTGTTTATTGAAATGAATGCAAGATGTATAGATTTCCAAGTTTAATTTTTTTGAAAGTGATGTGCCAGTAAGTGCATTTTAAGACAAAATGTTCAGACATGAGAGAATCACTAATGCCTTAATTTTGTGCATGTCTGTCTGTAGGAATGTGACTTCTCATGACAGCAAGACTACAGTGTATTGCAAGACTAGGAAGATAGAGTATAGTTTTAAATAATTGTTGTAACTTTTATGCAGTCAACTTTAATTTTTTTTAGCTAATTGAATTAAAACTTTGATGTGACATCACTTTTAATAAAGGGACTACTCCATTTTTTAAAATTTGTTTGTTTTATTTTATAATAATATGCTTCAATAAAAATTCTTTTTTTTACGATTCTTTTAAATCCAACTTTTTACGTGACATGTTTAAGATCAGAAAATTAAAAAATATTTTGATACATTTTACACATCTTTAATTTAATACTACATAATTTAAAATCTTTACTTTCTTAAACTCAATGTCAAATTAAAATCAGACTAGCAAATTAAAACAAAGGTAGCAACTTTTTATTACTATTTTACTATAATTATTGATATCCTAATATCTAAGTCAAAATGTCATTTTAAATTACGTGTCCAATCAGACGTGGACAAAATAGTCTTTTAGTGCCTATTAAGATATATACACAGTAAACAATTTTATTCCATTAAATAGATAAAGTGTATGGAAAATTAACTTAAACCCAAGTTATGTTTAAGGAGAATAAATAAATTTAATAAACCAACATGGATTGTGATGTTGTAGTGGGACTACTTCACCCGTAATCAAAGGTTTCGAATTCAAGTTCTGAATATAGAGAAAATTTTGTTGGAAACGCCACTCCAAATGAATCCTGAAGTACTCAAGTTGAATTTAATGAGAACTATCATGTGAATTACGAACACCGAATAAAAATAATAATTAATAGAGAGGGTAGTCAGATATGTTTTAGTTTGTGCAGCACTTTACCAAACATGACAGAGTGAGGCTGAGGCTTACATTGGCCAAGTCAAAAAGTAAATAGATAGTCTGAGGGCCTCAAAGATTCTTAGCTCCCACTTCAAAGCAAATAATCCAACCAACTGATTATCATAATATTAGTACTCCAACAGAGTTCAGACAAAAATAAAACTCAAAAAGGAAAAACATTTTTTATATTTAATTAAGGCCAAATGGACAAATATTGTAACGATGCAGTTTGAAATCCCAATTAAATTCGGATCGCGCATTATAGAGTTTATTTGGGAATGACGCTTCTAACAAAATTTTCTCCATACCCAGAGTTCGGATCGCGCACTACACCACAACCCATATTGATATGTCCTTGTTGTCTAATTAATGCTTCATGTTTATTAGTCTCGTTAACATACCTATATTTATTGAATAGAAAAATAAAATCCTAAAATTATTATTTTTTTAATTCCAAAAATATCATTTAGCTTTAAATATTACCTCACCCATTTTTTTGCTCCGCCCATCTGACCCAACGAAAAAAATTTCAATCCTTCGAAAAATCTCGAGTTTTTAAGTCACTGGGGTGATAACTAAATAAAAGACGGATTAGTATTGTTAGATTTTATTAATTCAGTAAAATTAGGTCTGTTACCAAAAAAAAAGATAAAAATATATATGCATCAATTTTTATTGAAGGATATATCTATTAATGCCCCTTTTCCCCTTTAATTAATGAAAGAGTAAGATAGAAAATTGTTCAGAGAAAGGGGAATAAATTAATTGAGAATATGATGCTTTCTAATTACTTTATTTTGATACTTATGGCCTGTCTTTAGATTCTAGTACCAACTATATTATCTATTTAAATACAAAGTTTTGGTTTTTAGTAATTAGTCATTTTTCAGCTGCTGAAACTCATTATGTTTTTTCTTTACCTCTGTTTAGTAGTTGGAAGTATCTCTGCTTCAATACAATATATTATATTTTTAATCAAATATAAAAGCAAGACCTAGCACATGTTTGTGTGTCTTTATCTTTAGGCACTAGTGCAACCTCTATATTTAAAGTTTGTCAGACACAATTGACATTTGGTATCTTATTTTAATCAAGCTAGTTGCTGCAACAAATCGAAAGAGAGCTGATAAGGTTGTCATAATAAACTGCTGAAATAAAATAACTGAATCAGTAAGATAGCGATTAATATTAGTTAGACATAATGAAAGGATCGATAACACCAACTTACTAGCAAGTCGACTAGACTGCAACTAAAATTATATATATAATAAGTCGAAAAGATCCAACAAAATATGTCCAAAAGTTTTTACAAATATTATAAATCAACTGATTGGGACAAGGCCAATGAGAAACATAATTAATTTTCTGTAGGCTTTAGACCTTTTTTAAGTCTACACACCTAATTAGATTAAATAGTCTTCACAAGAAATAACTCTAATGTTAACATGTTCAAATGATGAACTATCAAATTTGATTCTTTTTTGTATTAAGGAAAAAGGAAAAAGAAAAAAAGAAAGAAGAGGATAAAATAATACTAGTAATTAATTAAGTTTGATTATGATGATCTTACCAAAAGTGTACTAAAGCCATGTGGTTTAGACTTTAGATAACTAAAATGAGTTGTCTTGAAATTGCATCTCTGGCATGCACAGCTCTCATGAATGGTGTTGGGCCCAAGATTAACCTAACCTCTTCATATTATTATTAGGACTTTAAATTAAACATTTTTAATAACTCGTTTAATTGCTCGTATATTTCTATACATTCATATATACTGACTAAAATTTGTAAGAGTAAGAATTAGGGTTATCTTTTTACACTCAATTATTTTGAAAGGTGCTTTTGGAACGAGTTCTGGAGTGAGTATTAGACTAGTGGGACGTATTAAAAATATTTTAAGATGCAAATAAAAGACGTGGATGTTAGAGTGGGTAGAAGCTCTATATTGGTAATTGGGGAATGGACTGGTGGTCTCCTTATATGGACTTGAGCAATCCTCCCTTCATAAGCTAACTTTTGGGCTGAGTTAAATCCAAGATCCATTTTTATATGGTATCAAATTCAGGTCCATCACCTTTTGGGCTCCCGCTCCACGCTTCAGTCGAGCCTGAGCGTGGAGGAAGGTGTTAGAGTGGGTAAAAGTTTCACATTGGTTGATGAATGGACTGATGATCTCCTTATATGGACTTAGCAATTCTCCCTTTATAAGCTAGTTTTTGGGGTTGCTATAAACCCAAAATCCATCTTTACAGTAGATTTATAGGGCGTATGCCTTAAAATTTTAAGCGTAAGTTTCAGCCTTTCGGATATACAAATGTATGCCTCGGATGTTAAAATTTGATTTTTGTTGTCTTAAAAATATTTTCTGTAAATCTTTTTTTTTTAATCATGGTGTAATGATATTTATACCTTGACAATCATATTGTAGTGGCTTTTTAAAAAAGAATATAAGAACACAACTCATAGAAAATGACAGTTTCATAATTTTCTTCAATAGTTATGCCTTAAATTGATATCTATTCTATAACACTATGTTCATGAAACAATTCTATTCATTCTTGGTCATTGCTCTTGCTCATTTTATCTCTTTCCTTCTTTGCAATATATAAACAAAAGTCAATGCAAATATTAGTTGAGGGTGGAAAAGACTAGTAAATGTAAAAATTGATGACGATGATAGAGTAGATGATGATGAAATGTTAAAGATTATCTTAATTATTATCCATTTTTGTATTGTTATCTTTCTCAAATAATAATTATAATATTTTTTTTCTATATTATTATGATTATTTACGTTTATTTGTAGGATTATTGAAAATTTTACTTTTACTTTGTAATAAAAGTATAAATTGAAGACACATGGACTTACATCCTGAAGATCAATAAGACTTACACCCCATGTTTTGAGGCTTACACCTAACCTCGTATTTCGTAAAACATCTCGCCTCGCGTCTCTGCCTACAAGCACATGCCTTACAATTATATTTTGAGTCTAACTATAGTGGGATTTAATACATCAACAACTCCTTAAATTTGTCAGTAAAATTTATTTAGACACTTGAATTACGACTTGTTCTAATTGAACACCTAAACACGTGACAAATTGATCATATCAGATACTTGCGATATCAAGTTTAATAATCACCCACCCACCTCCACATATATCCAAGTGTCTACTGCATAAGTAAGTTAAGCACTTAGGGGGTCGTCATTTGTTAGGATGTATTAGAAAAAACAATGCATGTATTAGGTTTGTGTATTACTAATAACTTTTTAAAGGTGAAGTGGCCTCCGTGATGGACAAAATGAGGAAAACAACGCTGAAATGATTCGTGCATATGAAGAAGAGATGCATAGATGCCCTGGTGAGAAGGTGAGAGAGGTTGTCCATATGGCCGTGGACTTGAGGAGAGGTAAAGATAAGCCGAATAAGTATTGGGGAGATATGATAAGACAAGACATGACATAAATATAACTTATCGATCGAGGATATCACTCTAGATATGAGGATATGAAATTAAGAGGAGGATCAAGGTAGAAAGGTGGTAGATAATCGAATGTTATATAGTTTTCTTAACAAAACTATATAGTTTTCTTATATAGTTTTGTTACTCCCCTATTGATTACTTCCTTTGTTTCAATCATCACATTATTTGTTGTATTACCGCTCTTTTTTAGTATTTTCATTGTGGTTCCTTCATTACTGTATTTTCTTCTCTTACCTGCTTTGATATGATATGTATATTTTACCTGAGGGTCTATAAAAAACTTCTTTATTTGTACAAGATAGGAATAAGCTATATATATATATGTGTGTGTACACACCACTCTTTCCAGACCCCACTTATAACGTTACACTTAATATACTATTGTTTTTATTATTGTACATATTTTTTTAATTTAAAATCATAAAATTTTAATCTCCCTTAATTTCTTAGATTCCTTGGCCTACTAACTAAGTAGGTGTGTGGCCATGCGATTTCATCCCATGATATGAAATCATGAAATCAACGCTTGGACATGTGATTTTACACTATTTCATCTCATGATTTCATATCATGAAATGAAATCCCAAATTCTCCACAAAATCATGATTTGAGAATTTCAAATCATGATTAGAGATCTTTCAAATACAAAAATTGACCCACAAGTTTATATTTGTAAAAAAAAAACCCCACATTTAATAGTTTTACAACTTATGAGATTTTTATGTTTATGAGAAAACATACAATATAAAAAGTCCAAATTACATGTTCAAATAAAACTTCAAATTGATCTCATGATTTCATATCACATGGTCAAATGACGATACCATATATAAAATGAATGAAACTAGGTAGTAGTAATCAAAAAGTGGATTTGGCAGTGAGGCAAAAGAAAAGATAATAAAGGTGCACGATGATTTGTTTTGGAATGATAAAGAAAAGCAATCTTGACATGATGAAAAAAAAGAGAAATTAGGAACCAAAGATGGTGCATGGTGCACTCACAAAACATAACTTCTTTTTAGAATATTTGGCATGTGTTTGCTTTATTGATAGTGGAGATGCAGGCCAGACACCATTTTCACTTTATTTAGAATCTAACACTTTGCTTCAATATTTAGAAAAGTATACATGGTATGCATATGCAAGTGTTAAATAACACAACCTTTCGTTTTTAGTTTGATTAAAACTTCAAATTATATGTTTTGAGACTTCATATAATTAAATTAATAATACCATATGAAACTTGTACATTATCTATCGCGATAACGGCTCCCTAGCTAGCGCAATCACAATAAAGGAGTTCTAGTAATTCACAATTATGGTCCTACGTGCGTGATCGCGCTGAAGGAGTTCTTGCTTGTGTGGTTGTACAAAAGATTAGGACTCACCAGTACATTTGATTGCATATAGAGACAAGGTGCAAAAAAGTTCATGCTTTTCCATAATTGTCATTGGGATATATGATGGTGTTGCGAGGCTTCAATGCCATATTTGTGTGCCTAAAATTGGTTATTTGAGGAAACTGATAGTTGAGGAGGGAAACTATTATTTGTGATATTCTATTCATCTCGAAATATAAAAATATATTGGGACTTGAAAGAATATATTTGGTGGCGTAGAATGAATAAAGGCATATATAGTTGGTCATGTTTTGCTTGTACTTCAAAAGGTCAAGTATGAGCATCATAAACTGAGGGTTTTACTTAAAGTATGATTATTATCGAGTGAAAATGGAAATATATCACTATGTTTGCGCACTTTCTACTAGGTCAAACTACTTATAATTTGACAAGCTTGTACAAATTTACATTCGAGAGAGTTTGGTCACACCCAACTTATAATATATCGGGGTGTATGTGTCTATCACTTCACATTGGGGAACATTCATTTTTGGTAGTCTATGCAACGGGCTGTGGGTACTCGTTGAGCTTAGCACTGCTTTTCACCCAAAAACTAATGATCAGTCTGAGCAGGTACTATTCAAATCCTTGAGAACATGTTGAGGGCATGTGTAATCAACTTTAGAGGTTATTGAGACGGATATTTACCTTTGACATAGTTTGCTTACGATAACAATTATCAGTCCAACATTCTTATGGCCGTACATGAGGCTTTATATGATAGACAATATTGTTCGGCGGTTGGGTAGTTCGAATCACACTTGAGGACTAATTTAGGTATATAATGTTCAATTTTCAAAAAAAAAAAAAAAAGAATCTTTCGCCATTTTTGGATGAACTAGCTATGAGATTGATATGACTTTGTCTTGGTGTCTATCATAAAAACTCAAGGTAATGATTTTGCACTTACCAGTAATAATTAAACATGAATTTATTCAATAATGTAATCATTAAAATATGAAATTTGATGGTAAATTTGGGGATGTTTGACTAAGCCCTAGAATTAATAAATTGGTTATTTTAGATAGTAAATAAACTCAAAAACAAATCATTATATATTATTAAAAATGGGAAGCTAAAGTTAGATTATCATTTTATCTTTATCTTTGCATTAAATTAAATCTTTAAATGTAACTAAATGAGAAACACATTAAGAAAGATGATAATTGTACCGTAATCATATAATAAAGACATTAAAAAAAGATAAAAATGCATCCTACATGACAATTTGTGTCCTTCATGTATTATGCCACGTAGAACTCATATGTCTACTTGTTCAATTATATACAAATTTAAGAATCCGTTTGGCTTAACTTCAAAAAAGTAAAACTTACCTAACTTTTAAGTTGAAAAATGAAAAGTAGGGGAGAACCTACTTTAAACTTTTAACTTTTTTCAAGTCATTTTAAAATTTATTTATTTTTAACTTTGTCAAACACTCCCAAAAGCTAAAAATGACTTAAAAGTAGGTTTAACAAACTTTTAAGTCAATCCAAACAGACTGTAAGTCTCTATTTGTGTACATAAATGTGAAATAAAGCAAAATTAAATGACACATTTATATACTAGACTAATTGAAATAGCAACCAAAATACAATGGAAGGCACATCCAAACAGTTCTAATAAGAGAAGCAATCAAACAACCAAAATGATCCTTAAAATATTAAGGATTTCTAGAAATTCCGTAAACTGAAGTAGCAGAAAAGTAACTACTTCTAAGCGTTGGATGGACATTCTTTCAGAGACTTGAGGACATTTTTGCTAGCCACCTTCTTGGCCATTATTTTGTCTCGTCCCGAACACGTGCTCTTGTGAATAACACCATTTGCTTCAACCTCTACTGTAATGTATGCTACACCGTTCTCACGAGAGACGACATCCTTCTTCTTTATATAACCTTTCTGGTCACATAGTTCACTTAACTCTCTTACTGGTTGGAGCTTTACTGTCTGAGGAGTAACCAACGGTTCCAAAAGAGGCTGTATGCTCTGAAATGTAGTGTCTTTGTTGAAGCCAGAATCAACAAAGATCGCACCACCAAGGGATTCAATAACATCTCCAAGCACCTATATCGAACCAAAAAAGAAAATGAGCTAAGCCTGTAGCACATACGATACAATTAATCCGCACTAATCTTAAGATGAAGCTCTTGACAATGGGAAAGATTTACAGTTTGATTGCAGAAATAGCATTCAGAAACTTTTTTTCTTCTGTATCTTAAATTTGGGTTTCTCAGATGAAGAGTTATGTCTTAACTTTGTGGTAAGTATGCAATACCTTTGGGAAAGTAGTTTCAGCGTCCCATCCAAACGTGGACACAAGATCCAACTTTTCGAAATCCTCAACAGTACCAAGTATTTGCCTCCGCAGATCTTGCGAGGCATGAAGAATGTGCTTGTGCAGGCCAGCCTTAACTGCAGACTGAGCATAACACTCATTGTTTACGGAGGCAGACCTCAAATCAGTAATTAGTCCTGGAGTCAGTCCTGGATATTTGAAATAGAGATGTGCTGTAACAACATAATCTAGCACTGCATCTCCAAGAAATTCCAAGCGCTGCATAGCCAGGTGATCATATCAGCATGTGGATCAAGAGAGTTAAAAAGACACGAATATTGATTTTAAAAGAACAAACTATGAATGTAGGCAATGTGAATCTATCCTCTCAGTGTGCAAGGAAGTGCTGAACATACCGCAATGGAGCCAGGACACAACAGAAAATGATTTATTTTGTGAACTCAATTGATCATGATGCATAATTCAAGTAAAAAGCTTCCAAATAAAATGGTCCAGTGTATAACATGAACTTTGTGACATTGGTCACTAAACACATTGGTATTCTCTCTGTTCCTCAAATCATATTTATTGAAGTTTAACAAATGGAAATGATTGATCCGTCAAGAATAACAATCTAACAAGCATAATTAGTGACCCTCTCAAGTTTAGTGCTGATCATTTTCTGCTATGAATCCACCACAAAAGATTTGAGTTAATTTCCATCATCATGACAGCTTAGATCCCTTACTTTCTTTAGAGCTTGCTTCTGCTTATAAATTGCTTCCAAGGCATAAACAAATCCTTTCCACCCATCCTCAGTACTATTTTTGGGTACACAACCTCAGTGACTGGTAATAATGGTAGAACTTGAATCCCCAGCCTGATGTTTTCCTCTCAGATGGAGAAACCAAAGGATGCCGTCTCTTTTGACCATAAAATACCAGCCACCTTATTTTTCTTGGCAAAACTTGGTGTATAGATTTTGTTAATCTCCTTTTACATGCCACAAAGTCTGTGGCTAACTGAATTTCCAAGGCCGCAAGAGTTGAGCCAACCGAAAAATGATTTGCATCTCCATATGCGAATCCTGTCAATGCTGCTGAATAATATGCATTGATCACTTCACTTCTACTCTCTTGATTTCTCCCAAATGGAAATTCAGTAAGCCCTGCAGCCCAAGAATGTAATTTCCACAAGTCAAAACACCTAAGATGCGTATAATGCTGGTTCTCCTCGAGTCCCAAGTTCGTGTATCTTCCACTAAAGAATAGGCTTGCCTCTTGTATTGCTTTCTCCATGCAGGGTCAAATCTGGTAAGCACAGAAATGGCATACACAAAGTATCCCAAATGAAAATCACGGTCGTTGTAAATTCCAAAACCGAAATCAGGTGTTGTCTCATTTATCCTTGTTTAGTCACAAGGCCACCCTATTTCTTGTCATAGAAGAAGCCCAATGGCACCAAATGTTCCACTGAACCAAGGCTCTATCGTATCCTTCAAGAATTGAACAACAAATGGCATTATCTTAGGATAAGAAATCTCTTCTAAAATCAATGCCAATCTTGCTGCTCTAGCAATCAATTTCTACTTGGGAACTCATAGGTCGTAATCAGTTAGGTAACCCCGAACTTGACTTTCTCAATCTCAACATTGTTTCATTTCTTTCTCCGGTGTCCTAAGAGCCACAAAGTAATGCTCTTGTTTTTATGATATCACTTATCTTGAACGCTCAAACAATATATTGGTCCAAATGTGAGGATATGCATATTGAATTTAGATTAAGATGCAAAGATAGTGAGACAGGATTCATATTATCATTATAGAAAACCCTGAAACTTCCTTGAATGAATTAAAACAATGCATCTTTCCTTGTCACTAGCAGCTGTAAGAATAACCATCAAATTCTATGCAGCCTTAGGTTAATGAAATGTTCAGGTTCACAACTTCCCCAATCTAGGCAACAATATATGTTTAGTAATCAAACTGCAAAATATAGATCCAAGTATTTAACAACATTAAGATAGATAATATTCATTTACGAGAAAAACCTGATAGCATCGTGGAATCTCAGGTAGCACGTAAGATCCGTGAGTTAGCGCTTCAACAAGCAGAGAAGGATCATTGAACTTGTAATGTAGCAGGGATTCCAAGTATCTGATATTGATTAGCTTCTCAGCATTCATGGGAAAGTGCCTTGGCAAAGGTGCATCAACAAAATCGATGTCCACCCCAAGCCATTTCATAAATGATAAAGCCGCTACTTCCCCGCCCGAGCTGAGGTAGGCACCTATTAGTGCCTCAACAACATCAGCTACTCTCTTACTTTTAAACTTCTGTTTTCCTCTACTATACATTTTATCTGAAGAAGTTAGGAACTCTTCGTCGAAGGTGTGAATTTGAGAATTATCACCAGGAATGAGCCACGCTTTAAGATCAAATGGTTCATTCCGGATAAACCCCTGCAATCAAAGGTATTTATTGAAGGGAAAACCGAAAGAAGAAAAAGGAAAAAGAATTCAGATAGCATTTGCATCCAGCAACGCAGAAGAATATGCAGTTAAGACCAATAAAATATTAAGGAACTGTAGGAACTCTTTATAAATCCACTGGGATATTTACTTATACAAGTGTCCAAAAACACTCGCTCAAAATTGCCATGTCCTTAAATAAAAGTACTCCAATTGATGCAGTGACGAAATATGCATGTTTTACAAATATGAATAACAACTAATTTCCATTATAACAAACAAATTCTCAAAAAAAAATTCCATTATAACAAACAGTAGACAGTTGTGTGGGCAAGGACGGGAAGTAGAGAATGTTTATATGCAAGATTTGACAACTTTTAGGGGACATGTATAATTAACAGTCAATATCAAATCCTTGATCAAAGTGTACGAGCAAATATCCCCTGGTTGTCTTAAGCATTGATGAGACATATCAGAAAGAAAAAACAATAAGTCTTCAATGATTAATATAGACATGGAGTTGATCACCAAGGAATACCTACCGGTATTTTACGAGCACATCCAAGCCTGCATAGTGCATCATTGGAAATGATTTTTTTCTTTCTTAACAGTGAGAAGACCCTCATGATGATTTTCGTAAGTCTTGAATAGCTGTATACTGGCAGCATATTTGAGAAAAGAGTCTCCAAGTGTCTCAAGTGACTCCAAATGAAACTTCTCGAGGCATTTCTTCGTTGTCATTGCTTCCAAAACCTAAAATAATAAAACAAGGAGTAAGTTGCGAGCACGGGAGTATGTATGAAGCTCACAGCTTAAAAGAGACCGATTTAATTACAGCAAAGATCTGAGATGAGATCATAGCAGCACATACCTTAACGGTCGGAATAAAAATATTTAGTGTGCAGTGATCCAAATGCATTCTTTTCAAGTTTGAGGCCATAACCAAGGACTCAATCCGATGCATGATCAAAGGAACATATGAATAGGTATTAAGGGTAGAAATAGAGACAGGTGACATGATGAGGGAACAAAGTTCAGGAGGCAACTCAACAGATGAATCAGTTGAATCTGCAAAGGAGGCCAAAGATAAGTAATCATACATAAGCATTAGAACAAAAGGAGAACCATATGATCAAACCTTTAGCCTTCTGTGTTCTGCATCTTTGAAGGTAATTGTGCACTTTACAAATATGTTTTCCCCTAAGAAGTGGTTCTTCTTCAAAGCATATGTTAATCCCATGCCTGTAAACCGCATCTTACTTAATATTTTGAAACCCAAAGATGATATATGGAAAAGGTGCACCAGGAAATCAGAAGCTAATTGTACAAACCGCTTTTTGTAGTATTCTATGTAGGTAATGGGTTCTCCAGTTCTCATATCCAACAATGAGTTGCAATCCAAATTATCCAAAAAACCGGTAATGCAGTATATATGGCCATTATGAGGTGTAACGACCAATGAGTTCTCCAACATGCAGCTACATACCACCCCAGTTTTGGTGCTCACACTGCGTTTGCGACCTTGTGTCGAACAGCAATCCATATGCTTATCCCCAAGAACTTGAGACGGAAACAGCAAAGAATTCACGCATTTCCAATTTATTTCAGGGGTAGTACCCAAAGATGGGAGCAAAAGATAATCAGAAACTGCAGAACCAATAGGCGATTGAACTGGCAGCCAAAGCATCCTGCAGTTTACTCAGATCACGGTCAAGAAGAATTCTGAAGATGCTGGATTGAAACCTCCGACACCGTTGAATCTGGAGAAAAGAGATACATATATTAAAAGTATCAGCAATCATTTTTACAGGTAACGAGTAAAGAGATGATAAAATCCATCAATATTGTAGTCACCTTTTCAGAAGTGTAACAACTTTATGATAATTAAGTTGAACTTGTAAGCGTCCCCTCCTATCTACGTCCAAGTCAAATGCCATTATTTCATCATCAAACTTGAGCCTTGTCCTAACAGCAAGTATAATTCCATGAAGCTGGAAATCGTTGTACGAGTCATGTTGCAACTCAACTAGGTAGCAGTAGTACACTGCTTCTGAATCATTGCCGCAAAGACTAACCAATTCTGGTGGAAAGTATTTTGATTCTTCAACAGTATGGATTTGACATTCTGCACAATATAATAGGTTTCGTCAAGCACCACAATCCAAAAAAAACCACATTAGATTAAAAATGTTAAAATTACCCAATTCTTTGTTGATGGTTTCTTCTTCCATGATATTAGGAACAAGATTGTCAGTCAAGGCACCCACACGATGAAGTTCTTTACAAGCTTCCAGGCATGCAAGGTGCTTCAATATTTTGCTATTCCCCTGTACACTAATAATTCTTTGCAAAGGGCAACTTTTGGGAAGTTGCAGCGTGCAGGTTCCTGTTTCCTTATCAACCACACACCTAGGATTGGGTTTAAAGTACCTACAATTGAATTGAATGTCAGACAATAACACAATATTTAACACATGAAGTACTCAAAGATACCAGAATCCTTAACACATAGCAAGGAATATGCAGTACAAACCCATCCGATGGTAGCCTGGAGCAATATAAGTATAACAATGACACGCTAGAACTGAGGGTGACAATTGCTCCTGTGCTTTCAACTTTGTAGCAAGGCTCATCATACAATTCATCATCTAGAGGTGAACATGGAATAGAAGCATGACGTAATGATTCTTGCCGCATTATCTCCCCACTAGCCATATAGTTTTGCATGCGAGTAAGGGTCGAATCATCCCCACTAGGATTTGAGTCAAAATGAGAACGATCAGTCCACTGTTATAATCAAATCTTCCAAATTTTATCATTGGTACTTGCACAAAATGTCGAGCTAAAGTAATTGTTTATTAGATTCTTTTAAATAATTCATTTAATCATTTTATAACAGTAGTGCAATAGCAAGCGACAACAGAAGAAATAGAATGTTTCAGTAAATAATACACCAAAAACAATAATTTCAGAACTCTGAAAAACATTCATAGTATCAATTAGAATAGATTGACAAAACATGCCTTCTGACCATCAGAAGAAAGTCTGAGTTTTGCATTCGAGCTCGTCCACGTGATTGTATAAAGCTACAAACAGTAGCTGAGGGATCAAATCGAATGACAAGGTTGCAACTTTGAACATCCAAGCCCTCTTCAAGAATAGATGTTGCTACAATAATGTTCACCTACAGTGTTTGCATGGATATCAGACTTTAAATCTTCAAAAACTATCTAGAAAGCAAAAAATAAATAAATTAACTTACCAACCCCTTGCGAAATTCTTCAACAATTTTGTTTTGTAATTTCCTACTCTGTGACTGGACCACAGAAATATGTCCTGCTGTGTACTCAGTTCTCCAACCACTTAGTTCCGGAAGCAACTCATTCAATAGAAACCGAAGAACAATGGCTGTAATAATTCTCTCAACAAATATGATGCATCTCAAATCCTTCTGGTCCCTGTTACCAATGAAAAGATTGTTTGTCGGTAATCACTAAATATAAAATCCTATTTCCCTACAACAGAATAGATAATCTCAGAAACTGTCCATATTAAATACCAGGGGAAGTTCATATTTATTCATGAATCCAAAGTATGCTCAAGAACAATACAAAGGAACTGAAAGATCTTACAAATGCTTAATTGCATCAACACTAAATCACATATAATTCTATACGTGCTTCCTCAGAATCTGTGAAAGAAAATTAAAGCAGGTCCATTTTGCCCAGGGAAACAAAACGACTACCTTCCTTCTTCGAAAGAGTCTCTCGCAGACGCAAAATGTTAAAAGAATCTAACCGACCACTTCGTCTTTTTTTTCCATCTATTCTCCAAACTTCCAACAGATTGAACTGACATTAAATCTTTTGACTAATTAGTAGATTCAATATTCAACCACTCTCACCTGTACTCGAGAAGAGACTCTAGAAGACAAGTAACTTTGGATGACAAATATCCAGCATCCGCATTTGCCTGAATATCACCACCAATTGACCAATGTGGCTCTATGTTCACAGGGAAGAGAGAGTGAGTGAGAGACAGATAGCAGAAAGAAATCAAAAAAGAATCTTACAGTTCAGGAAGAAAAGAAAATGGATGTTGTAACTATGATACCAGAAGGTAAGCGAGCCGAAAAAATCTTAGATGCTCCCAAACTGAAATCTCTAACAATTGTTTGAGCACATACATCTAATTCTTCCCATGAAAAGAAATCAATTTCTTCACGGGACAAGAACTCAGTTGCCTGATTCAAAATGAAGTCTCATGTTAGGAAAATGATCAAGGCTAAAATGTTTATTTATTTATTTTGGCTCCAACAAGGAACAAAATTTACCTTGAAAGCCAGCCAAGCACCCATCTCACTCAAACAAAATAAGAAAGCTGAATAAAGTTTTGATAAACGTCTTCTTGCAGTTCCAGCACTCATAAAAGACAGGTTTGACTTTGAAATTGAACAATCATGCTGCAATGATAAGAAAAGTTAAAACAACTAAAATTGGAAGAGCAAAAATGTCTGACCCCACATGTTGAACAAGCCAACGTGATTGCTCCAATCACTACTATAAAGATAAATTAAGGTTTAGTTAGTAGTCTCAGTATTCATTCAAGGCACTTCCCGTTTTCTGCTTGCACACAACTACTACAGAGAGGAAAGAGGCACCATAATCTAACTAATAATTGATACAAGGGAAGATATCTTCAGAGAGGGACGAAAGATTTGCATGAACGTTATGTAAAGTAGAAAGACAAAATCCATTGGCTAAAGAATTGTTGCTTACCTTTTCTTTCAACTGTTCCAGGTCATGAGCTAAACTAAGAAACAATGTGCAAGGAATATCCACATGTTTGTATATCTTCAACTTCGGATTAGAGAATGGGATATACTCCGCCAGAACAGATTCACTGCCACACGTGTATACCTTCATTTGCAAAGGCAGATAACAATTAGAGGAACCAAATATACATCTAAATGTGTGTTTATGATCTTCATCTGCTTATAAGCACAGTTTCTGCTTAGTGCAACTCTAAGCAAGAAACTAATGTCAATCATGCAATGTTTTGATGAAAAACATCCAAAAGCTAAAATTTTAATGCTTGCACAGTCTCTTCTCTGAACTACATTTAATCAGAGTGCAAGACGAAACCAGATAAATGTGAGAAGATCAATTGAGAAAACCTTGGAATTCATAAGATTCTCAAGATCACGAATCTTTTGCCAATAACTATCTACCGTGCTAGAACCTGCACAAAAAGTATAAAACATGAGAATCCAGAGAAAGTGAGATAACCAGTTCTTTAACAGTATGATGCAGAAACATCTCAAAAGATGTCCAAAGCTATAAGATCAAATCCCGCCAACCTTTAGACTTTATAGGGGAAGCAGTCATCCCAAATATTCTTGGAAGCTGTGAGCTCTGATGGGTTAACTGGCGATGATAAAATTCCTGAAAGAAAATTAATCCTCTAAGACAAGAATTGTTCAAGCACCATACTAAGTCATGTTCAAGCAGGATTAGCTCAGGACGTGCACATTGCCCAAGACCATAAAAGGAGACTATAATACATGCTCTTAACCAATGTGGCACTCTAACAATCCCCCTCCCTGATCACACCCTGGCCTAGATAATTGGAGTGTTGTCAACATTATATGGAACTTAGCATTTGGATAAACAAGGAATGTGAATGTGCCTAACTTTGGTACCACGTCAAGAGAATGAGCCTTGGTCCTCTCAATACCACAAGTTATCTCACGAGGTGAGTAATGACGAAAATCACGTAATAACAACTCATTCCATCATCCAGTGTGAGATGTGATACACAGCCTAAAGAGAAAAAAAATGACTGTAGCACAGAGCACCTTCATGCAATAGGATATCTCATGCAAAATAAGACAGTCACCAACGCTCATTATTCTACTGCAATAGGAATGTATGTGGATTTTCTAGAAGCAGTTGAAGTCTAATATAATCAGCTATTAAAGAAACAAACCTGGATGACAGTTTTTGCTAATTGTTTACATTGTAAGTTTTTACAAGTTCTCTTTTCTAGCATGTAAAGGATTTCCAGTTGATAACTCAAACATACAACATTATTATTTGACGATTCATCAACTCATTTCAGCAAAGGCACTTATTTACTGAACTCCTTAATAATAATCTATTCAAACAATTTACTTTGGATATGTGATAACCCAAGTGGGTCAAGTATTTTGGAACCAAGAGAGTGACGTATTATATAAAAGCATTGTCCAGGTGAAGAAATTGCACTTTAGAAAATATAATCAACAATTAGCACAAACTGTTGTACAGAAAATTCAATTGTAGCACAAACAACATACCATCATTATGCTGGCATAGGGGTGTTTGCCTTGTGCATTGTGGCACTCATCAAATATTTTAACTTTTATCATGTTTATTTGTATAAAGCTATGCCTCAAAGCAGCAAGTAGTATTGCTGGAGTCATAACCAGTACCTGAAAGACGAAACCCTGGGGTGATTACTTATGATGCATCCAAGTAATATATAATACAATGCCTAACTTAATTCCTAGCATATAAATGTTGAATGTCAGATCTAATATATTCGAAGAGAGCCTGCCCAAAAAAAAAAAGGATCTCAAGGCAAACAACAGCAGCTCATTTGAGACTTCCCTTGGAGATCACATTACTATTCCACGAGATCCCAATACCAATCACTAGACAACATAAAACCCACAAGTTCAATAGCAAATATGGGCAGCTAATTTTTATAGCTTTTACAACCATTTCTTTTAATTAACTAATCTGTACAAAAAATTTGATCTCTAATGGTTACCGGGAGGGGATAGACAAGGATATCCCATGGGATTAGCTGTCCCACCATTTTAGCACAAAATGTATTCTGAGACTTATTGATACTCATAACCAAACACGGGATAAAATAATCCCAAATTGTTTCCCGGGATTGTTATCCCTTATCCCACCAACCAAACGACCCCTAAAGGTCCAAAGATAGGTTGTAGTGGGTTTGACCCTTCAGCTGTGGGCAATTTTACGAAGATACGGGCCTTACTTTTGCATAGAAGCATATACTCCATGTCCCATTAGTTTGGGCTATAGAAAGGATTAATATACAGTCACTTCCATTTTATTCCCATATAGTTGTTTAGTAACTTTAGGACTGGAATCCTTTTGAAAACATTGTAGCCATATTCAATGCCAACTCAAGCAACGGTTAATAATCTATCACTGAAGATAAAATATAGTTCATACACACCTCAGGGGCGTCCACTTGTTGTTGCCATGTAGCAGCATCCAAATAATCAACACCCATTTCTCCCCAATACTTGCCCACTTTTAAGTCGGTATGCATCATGAGAGAATCTCCTTGCTTGTAATTATCAAACCACAAGATCAACAACATTATGTCAAGTCAAATAGATAGTTTTGGACCTTAAACCAAGCAAACTCAAACAGTAAAACAAACTGCAGAACATGAGAAAACTAATGGGGAAAAAATAGTTCTTCGGGAGAGAAATTACTGGATACATCCATTCATAAAAATATACGCATTAAGATGATGAATTTTAAGGGACTAGATTGAGAAGCTAGATGTACTACCTGAGTCACTAGAACAACAGTCGGGACCAAGAAAACAGCTATGTACGGAGACGGCTTTCGAAGAAGGTAAGCATAGCTTCTAAGAAGCATAATTGCAATCAAGGTCTTTCCAGAACCAGTCTCCAAGTAAACAATTGTGTTCTGCTTTAATGCAGTCTCTAGGGCTTCCAACTGATAACTACATTAACAAAATCATACATAGAGAATGTATATCACAAAAGTTCGTTTTTTCAATCAATTTTTTTTTACCTTAACTCTGCTAAAAGAGAAAAATAGATGTAAGAAGCCAACCTTCTAGCAAAAGGCAGAGGGTCAGCGGAGAGCTGTTGGTTTTCAGAGACTGCAACATCAGTTGGCTCCATTGGTTGTTATCTACATTAACATCAGACCAAACAAAAATAAAGACATCAACAAAAGTAATAAAATGAAACAACAAACTCTCCAAGAAAATGACAACCAGGTGATCATACATAAAAACATCCTATTGTATCCACACACCCGTTTTACCATTTCAAAGAAACACAAAGAGAACCCAATACGAATCAAACCAGAAAAAAAAAACAAGTTTTGTAAGTTCAGCACATATAATCAAAAGCTTTAACCTCCATGAAAACAACCATTTCAAAATAATGCATAAAAGAGTGATCTTTATGAAAAACGAACACAGAAATAGTCAGCTGGATCCATTGATTTGTTATCTACATTAACATCGGACCAAACAAACATAAAGACACCAACAAAGTAACAAAGAAAAAACACAAAACCCTCCCAAGGAAACTATACCTTTTGTACCATTTTAAAGAAAAACCAAAATCTAAGAGTACACATATCAAATCAGAAGGAAAAAACAAGACTTTGTAAGTAGAACAACATGCAATCAAAGATTTAAACCCCCATGGAAAAACTCATTAAAAAAAGCATTAAAGAATGATCTTTATGAAAAAGAAGCACAGAAACAGTCAGCTGACTCCATTGATTTATTATCCACATTATCGTTGGACCAAACAAACATAAAGACACCACCAAAGTAACAAAGATGAAACAGAAAACTTCCTAAGAAAATGACAACCAGGTGACATAACAGGGTTAAAGCAGCCCTATTTATTATACCCTTTGTACCATTTCAAAGGAACACAAAGAAAAACCAATATCCAAGAGAAATACACATATCAAATTAGAAAGAAAAAAAACAAGATTTTGTAAGTAAAACAACATATAATCAAAAACTTAAACACCCATTTCATAAAAATGCATAAAGCAGTAATCTTTATGAAAAACAAACACAGAATTAGTCAGGAAAACTCACTGGCTAGAGTTGAATTGCAAGAACTTTGAAGAGGATTTTTGCCAGCAGCTTTTGAGTGTTCATTAGTGAAGAAGAAAGAGTGAGATAGAGAATATGTAGAGGTTTAGGCTCTGCAACTACTCCACCCCCTCGGAAAAGCAAAAACAGTATAGTAAAATTAAATACCCCAAATCTTTTTCCGAATGAAAAAGGAAGACAGTGATGAAAAGACACAATCTTTTGGCCAATTCTATAGGATTCCAATTAAAATTCTGAAGAATACACTGAATATTTTTAGGTATTTTTGATTTTTAAGCGTTTTTTTATTTTTAGAAGTGTTTGATAATGACATAAAAGTGCTTTATTTTAGGCTTAAAAAGTATAAAAAAAAAGGTTAAAAACCCCCTAGCTACCTACTTTTGATTTTTGATTTTTGATTTTATGTGTAATACCAACGGTAATTAGGATAAAGATAGTCTTATGTACGGTTTTGAATGAGAGAAAGAAGTGAGGATTTCTCTTTTCGACTCTGACTCTCCCACTTTCGTCGTTGCTTTTCTTTCTGTTACTTCGAAAGTAGCTGCTTCAGAGTGTTAACACGAGATTGTTCAGATGGTAAACATGTTTTATCTTTTAACTTTTGTTCACTTGAGTCTGGCATGCACATTATAACTGATCCATTTGAGACTCCAAGTCTTTAAATCCATCAGTGAATATAATTATTCCATGTTTAAAATTATCTCACAATTAAAATTATGCGGAGAAAACATCATTGACCATGATACGCTGGAGAAAATATTTTTCACTTTTCCTGCCTCGAGTATGATCCTACAGCAGCAATACCGAGAAATGGGATTTAAAAAATATTTTGAATTAATTTGACAACTTCTTGTTGCTGAACAGCATAATGACCTACTGATGAAAAATCATGAAAGTCGACCTACTGGTTCTATGCCATTTCCTGAAGTGAATACGACAAAGTTTCACCCATCTAAGCGTGGAAAAGGTTGGGGTCCTAGTCGTGGTTGTGGCCGTGGTCGAGGAAGAAATTTTAATCATGGTGATCGTCTTACACCAAATAATAACCTTCACCACCAGCAGTGTTAAAAGAAGGATGAAAGACATGAAGTTGTGCAGAAGAAAAATTCAGACAACAAGTGTTATCGATGTGGTGGAAAAGGGCATTGGTCACGTACATGTCGTACGCCAAGGAGGTGAAAAATAATGCAGAAGCAAACTTTATCTCTGAAGATAATGCTGAACCAATACATCTAGATGTGGCGGATTTCTTTGAGAATTTCAAAGGAAAATTAGATCACCTGATAGGTGATGGATCTGAATCTGTAATAATCTAAATATGTTTCATTCCCGATGTTTGTATGAACTAGTATGAATATGTTTTCCTAGTCTTGTAGATAAATAAAGGTTGTGTAATGTTTTGTTTAGTAATAATATTATAATGTTTACTTTGTTTATATCTTTTATCTTGAAGAATATATGGACACCCCTCAAATTTTATTTGAATCAATGATCAATCATGAAGATATTTGTGTAATTGATAGTGGAACAACGCACGCTATATTCAAAGATGAGAAATATTTTTCTTACTTGCTTTGAAAGAAAGCAAATGTACTACAATTTTTAGTAATTCGAACTTGATAGAAGGCTCCGGAAGAGCTACTGTATTTCTGCCTAAGGAGACAAAACTTGTTATAGAAGATGCATTGTTCTATTCTAAATCCCCAAGAAACATGTTAAGTTTTAAAGATATTCGCCGAAATGAATATCATATTGAGACAATAAATAAAATGAATGTTGAATACCTTGGTATTACCAAGATTGTCTCAGACCAGAAATATGTGTTTGAGAAATTACCAACTTTGTCTTCTGGCTTATATCATGCAAAAAATAAGTACAATTAAAGCACATTCTATCGTAAATCAGAAGTTTGCCGATTTAAAATTTTTCTTTCTTTGGCATGATCGAATAGGTCATCCTGGATCAATAATGATAAAACAAATTATTTAAAATTCAAATGGACATCCGTTAAAGAACCTGAAGATTCTTACAAGTGATGAATTTTCATGTGTTACTTGTTGTCAAGGAAAATTGATTACTAAGCCATCACCAATGAAGGTTAACATTAAATTCCCTCAATTTTTAGAACGTATACATGTGGATATTTGTGTAACGCCTCAGGATTTAACTAAGATTAAAACTAGAGGAAAAGGGTGAACCACGGAGGGGTTCACGGGCCGTGAACAGGACCACGATCCTTTACCCTCGTCGTGGTTCACATCCAGCCGAGCATGGAGGACCACAGAGTCCTCCACGGGCCATGAAACCCACACGGTCCGTCAAGTGTGTCGTGGAAACGACTCAGTGCAACCCCAACTCACTGTGAAGATTTACGGTGGCTTACACGATCCGTAGTGCTTTACACGATCAGTGATGTGGACCGTGAATGGGGCTGTTCATCCTTCAAGTTTTGGATTAATTTCAAACGGTCATATTTTTTATCAGAAAATGAATTAGGTGGCCCATGACCTGTCAAATTAAAGATAATTGAGTCCTCTTTCCAACTCCACCGAGTTTGCTAAAATCCAAGCTAAGAGTAAAAAGTTATGCCCATTTTAGTGAAGCCTTGTCGGGCAGGACTTCTTCATGAGCTGCTAGACGGGCCTTGGTTATCATGACGGCCCGTGAAGCCTGTCTTGAAGCCACTTCGGCAGAATTTAAGTCAGGTCGCATTAGTCTTTTCCCCTATGTGTTGGGCACTTAAACTACGTCGTTTGATGACTAAACTACGTCGTTTTACTCAGTCTAAGCCTAATAATCTAGTCAAACCTACCCAAAACCCTCATTCTCCTAAAATCACCCAACTTAGAGCGAAGAGAAGAGAAAGAGGCGATCAACTCTTCCAAGAACAAGCAAAAGCGTTCTTCGAAGTTCAGCCTCAAAATCCATAGGATTTCTCCATAGATTTCGTCACTAGGTATGTGGGATTTCCCTAGTGGGTTCCTTTCACCCATTAGGCCCCTAAAATTCAGTTAGTTCTTCAGATTCTCATAAACTGTTCAGACCTAGGGTTTCTAGATTTTCAAGATTTATTGTGATTATGGTTTCTTTGATCTAAATAACTTGTTTCCTGATATTTTTAGTAGAATTCTATGCATAGAACTTAGAACCCTAGCTTGTGTAAATTCATCCTAGTTCATGAATTATACTTGTTAGGCCAGTTAGACAGAAATTCATGCTTCAGATTTCGAATGCCATGTTCTCAGTATATGAATGTTGCATTCTCAGTTAGCATGTCAATATTTTGAGCTATTCTGTATTTAGTGCATTTTAGCTTCATGAATATTCAGTGGGAGTAGACTTAGCGCCGAGTTGGATAGGGTTCAGCGTACCCTCAAAGTCCCAGAACTACGTGCCAACGTAGGTTCAGAAGTCCCCTCTGTTGGGCATCAGTTTTAGTGATCACACCACATTCATGCCTTTATACCCCTGGCAAGGTATATTGGGTCCTCTCGATGGGGCGTATACATTGGATAATCATGCCTTTATTCCCTTGGCAAGGTATATTGGGTCATCTCGATGTGGCGTATACATCAAGCATTCAGGCCTTTATACTCCTAGCAAGGTATAATGGGTCCTCTCGATGGGGCGTATACATCAGACTCCACATTTAGCTCACGTGGTTTATGCCGGTTAATAGTAGCTCCCACAGTCAGACTCTTAGTGCGTTGATCGAGTTTTCAGTAGTTACTTCAGTATACAGTTCAGCATGTTATCTTCATGATTAGTACTTGGTCATTGCATTCAATTTAGTTTTTCAGTTATACTTCAGTACATATCTATATCCTTATTTAAATTATATCGTTGCTCAGTTATGCATTATTCAGTTTATATACTTTGTTCAGCTTAGCATATCCATATCCTGCATGCTTAGTACATTCTAAGTATTGTCGCATACTTTGCGCTACATCGTTTCATGATATAGGTTCGGACACTCAGCATCCAGATCATGCTTAGATCGGTTCTTGATTCGAATTCAACAGCTTCAGTGGTGAGTCCTCATACTTTGAGGACAATATACATGCTTTCTATTTTAGTCTTTATTTCCAGTATTTTTTTTTAGAGTTAGTCGGGGCATGTCCTAGCAACTTAATCCAGTTAGAGGCATTTTAGACATAGTAGGAGATTTAACTCGAGTTATTAAGTGTTGTTTCAGTCATCACTAAACTCTTAGTATATTTTACATATTCAGACTAGTTGGGTTTTCCCCCATTCCAGATATCCGTTGCTTTAGTTTTCTCATAGTAGATGTTTTTCTTAGTTATGTTTCAGTATGCGTATGATATGCCAGACTCAGGGTTAGCTTGGGGTCACTTGTGATCCTAGGTCCCATGTTACGTCGAAGTGGTAGCCTCGGTGTGTGACAAACTTGGTATCAGAGCATCATGTTCAAGAGTCTTAGGGTGTCTGAAAGCCGCACTAAGTAGAGTCTCTTTCATGGGTGTGAAACTCGCCACATCTATGAGGGGGGAGGCTACAAAGTGTTCTAAGAAAAACTTTCATTCTTTCTTTTCCAGCTCGTGCTATAGAGTATAAACTCTATTTAATCTCATTATAACTCTTGCTCTTTGCATTTCAAAAAATGCCTCCCAGAAAAGCTAACGTAAGGAATCAACCAGCAGCTCCAGCAGATCATTGAATGAGCAAGTCACGCATGTCGATTTCAGGTCCGCTTTCCAAGTGCTTGCTCAGGACATGACCGCCCAGGTCAATCAGTAGGGGGTCATAAATTATCACTACTGCAACAAGAATCCGGGGCTTTACTCGGATGAACCCTTCGGAGTTTCATGGGTCTAAGTCAGAAGAGGGTCCACAAGAGTTACTCGACGACATCTAGAAGGTAACATACATTATGGGTGTCACTCCAGTTGAGAGTGCATATTTGGACGCCTATCAGTTGAAGGGAGTGGCCTACACTTAGTACCAGCAGTGGAAGAGTAGTAACTCAGTGCTTGTAGGTCAATCTATCTCTTACCTTAAGGCCAGGAAAATGATTTCCAAAGGGTATGTCTATCATTGTGTTCGGGTTAAGGATTCAAACTCTGAAACCCCAACTCTTGAGTCAGTCCCAATCATAAATGAGTTTCCAGAAGTGTTCCCAAAAGACCTTCCCGCAGTTTCTCTTGAAAGGGAAATCGAATTCGAAATAGATCTCCTTCCAGATACTCAGCCTATTTCGATTCCTCCTTAGAGAATAGCTCCAGCTGAGCTTAAGGAATTGAAAGAAAAGTTGAAATACCTTCTAGATAAGGGCTTCATCAGACCCAATATCTCTCTATAGGGTGCTCCGGTGTTGTTCGTGAAAAAGAAATACGGTTCTTTCAAAATGTGCATTGAATATCGTCAGTTGAACAAAGTCACAATAAAGAATAAGTATGCCATCCCTAGGATTGATGACTTGTTCGACCAACTTCAAGGTGCTAGTTGCTTTTCTAAGATAGACCTCAGATCTGACTATCATCAACTCAGAGTCAGAGATAGTGACCGAAGACAGCCTTCAGGACTCGGCATGGTCACTATGAAACAATATTTGGACTTATTTGTCATCGTCTTTATTGATGATATCCTCAGGTATTATCGAAGTGAGGAATAGCATGCGACTCATCTGATAGTTGTTTTGCAAACCCTCAATGATCGCCAGCTATTTGCTAAATTCAGCAAATGTGAATTCTGGTTACAGTCAGTCACTTTCCTTGGTCATGTGGTATCTAGTGAAGGGATCTGAGTGGATTCTCAGAAAATTGAGGCAGTACAACACTGGCCTAGACCCACCTCTCCGATGAATATCAGAAGCTTCTTGGGTTTGACCGCTTATTACAGGAGGTTTGTTGAAGGATTTTCATCCATAGCTTCCCCATTGACCAAGTTGACTCAGAAGAAGGTCACATTTCAGTGGTCAGATGAGTGTGAGAAAAGCTTCTCAGAATTGAAGACTAGGTTGACTACAACTCCTGTCTTGACTCTACCATATGGTCCAGACGCTTATGTGATTTATTGTGATACATCCAGGGTCGGCCTAGGTTGTGTGTTAATGCAACAATGTAAGGTTATAACTTATGCTTCTAGACAACTTAAGGTCTATGCGAAGAACTACCCGACTCATGACCTTGAGCTTGCAGCCGTAGTGTTTGCCTTAAAGATTTGGAGGCATTACTTGTATGGTGTCCATGTTGATGTGTTCACAGATCATAAGAGCCTTCAGTATGTGTTCACCCAGAAAAAATTGAATCTTCATCAGAGGAGATGGCTTGAATTCCTCAAAGACTATGACATGAATGTGCTTTACCATCCGGGTAAGGCCAATGTAGTGGCTAATGCTCTCAGCAGACTATCCATGGGTAGTGTAACACATGTTGAGAAAGAAAAGAATGAGTTAGACAAAGATGATCACCAGCTTGCTCGCTTAGGAGTTTGCTTTACGGACACATCAGATGGTGGTATGATAGCTCAGAATGGATCAAAATCTTCATTGGTAGCGGAGGTTAAGGAAAAACAAGATAACAATCCTATATTACTTCAGTTGAAAGGTGCAGTTCATCAACAAAAAGTTGAGGTTTTCTCCCAAGGGGGAGATGGTGTACTTCATTACAATGGTCGTTTATGTGTTCCAAATGTGGGTGAGTTGAGGCAGCAGATCCTTACAGAAGCCCATAATTACAAATATTCTATTCATCCGGGTGCCACTAAGATGTACCGTGATCTACGGGAAGACTATTGGTAGAACGACATGAAAAGGGACATTGGAGATTTTGTGGCTATGTGTCCTAACTGTCAACAAGTGAAAGTAGAACATCAAAAACCAGGAGGTGTGACTCAGGAGATTAGAATTCCTATGTGGAAGTGGGAAGTGATAAACATGGACTTCATTACGGGTTTACCTCGTACTCGCAGACAACATGACTCCATTTAGGTGATAGTGGACAGAGTTACTAAGTCAGCTCATTTTTTTGGCCGTCAAGACAACAGATTCGATAGAGGATTATGCCGACTCTACATCAATGAGATAGTCAGGTTGCATGGGGTTCCCTTAACTATCATCTCTGATAGAGGTCCTCAGTTTACAGATCATAAGAGCCTTCAGTATGTGTTCACCCAGAAAGAATTGAATCTTCATCAGAGGAGATGGCTTGAATTCCTCAAAGACTATGACATGAATGTGCTTTACCATCCGAGTAAGGCCAATGTAGTGGCTAATGCTCTCAGCAGACTATCGATGGGTAGTGTAACACATGTTGAGAAAGAAAAGAATGAGTTAGACAAAGATGATCACCGGCTTGCTCGCTTAGGAGTTTGCTTTACGGACACATCAGATGGTGGTGTGATAGCTCAAAATGGATCAAAATCTTCATTGGTAGCGGAGGTTAAGGAAAAACAAGATAACAATCCTATATTACTTCAGTTGAAAGGTGCAGTTCATCAACAAAAAGTTGAGGTTTTCTCCCAAGGGGGAGATGGTGTACTTCGTTACAATGGTCGTTTATGTGTTCCAAATGTGGGTGAGTTGAGGCAGCAGATCCTTACAGAAGCCCATAATTACAAATATTCTATTCATCCGGGTGCCACTAAGATGTACCGTGATCTACGGGAAGACTATTGGTAGAACGACATGAAGAGGGACATTGGAGATTTTGTGGCTATGTGTCCTAACTGTCAACAAGTGAAAGTAGAACATCAAAAACCAGGAGGTGTGACTCAGGAGATTAGAATTCCTATGTGGAAGTGGGAAGTGATAAACATGGACTTCATTACGGGTTTACCTCGTACTCGCAGACAACATGACTCCATTTAGGTGATAGTGGACAGAGTTACTAAGTCAGCTCATTTTTTTGGCCGTCAAGACAACAGATTCGATAGAGGATTATGCCGACTCTACATCAATGAGATAGTCAGGTTGCATGGGGTTCCCTTAACTATCATCTCTGATAGAGGTCCTCAGTTTACAGATCATAAGAGCCTTCAGTATGTGTTCACCCAGAAAGAATTGAATCTTCATCAGAGGTGTCACGTATGAAGGGGGTGATGAAAATTGGCAAGAAAGGGAAGCTTAGTCCCAAGTATGTAGGTCCTTACAGAATCCTGAAAAGGGTAGGTAAGGTGGCTTATGAGTTAGAGATACCAACAAAACTAGCAGCGGTTCATCCAGTCTTTCACATTTCCTTATTGAAGAAGTGTGTGGGTGACCCGACATCGATAGTACCTTTAGAGAGTATGACTGTGAAGGATAGTGATGTGAGGCCAAAAATACATATTTTTAATTATTATTTGTCTCACATTTACTATTTATATTTACCCTTTTTTAGCAGGAATTTTATGGATTGTGCTAAATAGTGTATTTTATTTGTAGGAGTAAATTGGTGTAAAATTGAAGAAGTTTGGAGCTAAAACGAATTAAAGATGAAAGATTGATGAAGGAAATCAAGCAGACATCTTAATGGATTAAATTGAATATAATAATATATAAATGTATGAATTGCAAAAGGAAGAATTAGAGTTGAAAAGGGAACCTTACCCGCTGGGCCACGTGTCAGGCATCTTCAACAAATTGAAGACGACTACATAACAACAATACGCGTAAAACTGGGAAATCAATTCCGTTAAGGTTTTGGGTTCCTAATTTATTTTGGACTCAGTTATTTTATTTAGGGGTTTCTACATCTATAAATAGTCCATAGAAATAATTATTAGAGGACATCAATTATAAGGGGAGATTAATTAGAGGGCATCAAAGTATAAAGTTGTCAATACTTTTTAGGGTTCTTTTCTTTTTCTTCTTTTCTTAGAGATTAGTGGCTAAACGCCCTTGTTCTGGGGCTGTAGCTACGAATCGAATGTTGAATATTAAATTATGAATTAATTCTTGGTTGTCATTATAAATTACTTCTATATTCTTGTTTTAGTATTTTATCTATTGTCTATTCTTAAAATCGAGAGAGGAGAGGGTAGATAGACCAAAGAATATAGAAAGCTCGATCATCCATTACGAGTTGTTTTGTGTTTAGGAGTGACACCCGGATGAACAACTTGCTTGGTTACGAAACATGATGAAATATAAATGCTCGCCAGTTAGGCCTGTTTATCCCCGCTCAACGATGTAGTTAGACAGCTAACTGGAGTAGGCGACTAGAGGTCGAGAGACCCGACTCATACAATTAACCCTGTAAACGAGTAACTTGACAACTAAAATTAGTTCTAAGCCAAGAATATGATACATGAGATCCAATACATGCTGCAGCCCTGGGATTTTTCAAATCACTGTAAGTAATTTTATTATTTTATTCCTACATTCTTTTCTTTTGGCACTCTTAAATAAATAATTAGAGACCAGTATAATTTAGTAAAAATAGTTAATTGACAAGTCATTTGGGTTCAATAATCTGATTCTTTTATGAGCCACTATATTACTTGCGCGACCACGTACACCTGCGTGTGCAATTGGGAGCAACAAGTTTTTGGCGCCGCTGTCGGGGACTTAAAAATTAACTATTTTTCTAGGTTATACTTTTTCTTTTTACTAGTTTTTTGACACGTGCATTGCACGTGATTACCAATTCCAAAAACATATGTTATAGTAAATAGTACTGCTTATTTAAGCAAATATTTGAATAATAAGCTTAGCAAAAAATAATATTGCAGATTCTTTTGTGAATGCTCAATGTGGATCGTCATATATATCTCTTATTCACGTAAACCTATGAAGATGATCAATGAAATTTTTTATTAGTTAAATGCAATAATGTATATATTTATTTCAATTTGATGAGGTTCAATCATGTAATTAGTCTTATCTCACTAATATTACCTTATAGACATTAATATTTGCTTTGTATTTTTCTTGTCATCTAACCAGATGTTCTTTGCATGTGTATTCCACGTTAAATTGTTTAGATGTCATATGAACATGTGAAGAGAACAACTACATTTTATATATTCACATATTTTCACATTTGTTGTGAGTTTTTTTTTTTATAAAAAAAACTCGAAACATTTAAAAAAAATATATTTTGAAGTTAGAAGATCTTGTTAACTTTATAATACATTTGTGACATATATAATACTTTAATTTAAATACAAATGGCTACCCAAATAAAAATATATATTTGCATTAATGAAAATATTTATCTCATAAAATTAACTATTAAATAAATAATAAAAATCAAACTAATACAAACTTCAACTGGCGTTATTACAAGTCATATGAACTTTTCTTCGTCTAAAATACTGAAATATTAAGAAATAGTAAATAAGTAAACAAAAGGGCAATGTTTATATAATAATAACTATGTTGAAGCAAACTTCCTGAGAGTCTAAATCACATAAGTAGCATTGATAAATAAAGTCATTCTTTTGTCTTGAGCATCAAAAACAAATTGTGACAATCCTCTAAATTTAGAAAAGATATTCACAAGCATATATCTACATCATAAGAGAAATTGTTAACAAAAACAAATGAATTTAGAGTACATCATGTTAACTTCATATATTAGAACATTATATACTAATGTATATATTATGAAAAGAAATTATTATATCATCAAAATTATTTTCCTAAAGTACTCGAAGTTATGAAATACCCTCTTAGGATAGAACGACTTATTTCATCAGAATTGTGGTACCTCATATTCAGCTAAACTTCCAACTCACTCAACGACAATAAATCACACAAAAAAAATTTAAAATGCAAGAAAAGAAGAGTAGAAGATTAAAAAAATTGTGGTTAAAAAATGAGAGGAAGCCCCTCTATTTATAGTCAACAAAGGGTAGTATGAACAAATGTTTTTTGTGTCTTATCTGAAAAGTCATGACCTTTTCGAGAAGTCACAACCCTTTGGAAAAGTCTCAACTTATTGAAAAAGTCACAACTTATTGAAAAAGTCACAACTCTTTGAAAAAGTCACAACTTATCGGAAAAGTCACAACTCATCGAAAAAGTCCCAACCTAAGTTAGGGATATTATAGTAATTTAACATTAAAGTTAGGAGTTCATGCTTTTAAGGTAATATAGATTTATTTGTTTTTTTATTTTTTTTAATTAGTTATTTTTTTTCTCTTAACAATTAATTATGTTTTTTTTGAATAATTTGGTACTCTTATTAATATGGATGATTGGAATAAATCGTGGTTGGGTGATGAGAATTCTTATAAAAATCCTTGAAATTTTTGTAACAGACACCACTTGGATATCGAGTGCCCTATATGTCATATATGTGGTCGTCAATATATTCATTGGAATGATTTTCCTAAATCTTATTCCCTTCCCCCGAACCCCTATTATGATTCTTCTGTTATTTATGATGTTGGCAGGGGCGATGAAGTGGAGAATGCAAAACAAGAGGCGCGTAATGTGAATTCACTTATGGAATGTACGGACATGTTGGACAAAGTTAATTCAAAAATCACGGAACAAATATTTGAATGCGGGGAAGAGCACAAAAAAATCGTGAAATTATTGGATAAGCTTGACGCTATTCAATTAGAAATTACAGTCCTAGCTAAATTAGAGGAAGAGAGTGAAGCCCAACAAGGAGAAAGTTATGGAGAAACAGAGATAGTGAGCCAATCTTGGCTACAAGAACAAACTCAACTTCTAAAGTTTCAAGAGTCTATCCGTGATGGTTTGACATACATAACAACCCAACTGATTGAAGGAAGAGTTGAGCTCACACATGAAATAGATCAATTTGGCTCAGATATTCATGACTTAGAGGCTTACTTGAACAAAAAGATTGAGTCGTCTGAAGCCCAATTACCAATTGTCGTGGATGATGACCAACTAGTGGAGCAAAAAGAGAACTTATTCCTTAATATCGATGTTGAGAAAGAGTACGAAAGTGAGAATGTTGTAAATAATGTTGCTTTAGGGTTGAGGCATTTTGAATCTCATTCAAAACACTTTTCTATAAAATCTGAACTAATGGATGAGTGTATAGATGAGGTACAAGGCCCCTACATCCTAAAGTTTTTTAGTCCACGTAGACAAAACAACATTCCTCACCTAAGGGCCAAGAAGTGCAAGAAGCGACATATATTACTTGGTTCCTTTATCTTTATACCACCTCCCCTTGAGAGGAGCAGAAAAGTTGATGCAAAGTTAGGGGTACAATTCATAAGTTCAAAGTGGAAAGAAAAGTGGTGAACTTACTTGTGTCGTGCCGCGCCGTTAAATTAGGCGCTTATTGGGAGGCAACCCAAATTAGTAGTGTAACTTCTTATTTTGTTTTATTTTATTTTATTAGTGTCACTTTTTTTTCTTTTGGTTTTGTTTTTGCAAATTAGGGGAAGTGTGAGTACCTAAAAATTTGAAGCAAAGGAGCATGTTTGAGCTTAAGTATGGGGTGACGACCCTTGATGAAATTAAGATAACATGCTACTAGCTAGGCCTAACGGCCTCAGGGAGTTTTCCCAACCCTTGTTTTAAATTTTATTTGATGCTTTGGGGACATAACATCTTTTTAAGTGTGGGGTGGAGTAATGAATTCCTATTTTTTACTGTTTTATTGAGTCTTTTCTTTTTTAGGATGGGTTTCTTGGCTTTTGTTTTCGATTCTTTTCCTGAGGATAGTCCCTTTGAACCAAGTATATTTTATTTTTTTAGGAATAAGTTTTCTTTTAATTTTTTAAATTTTTTTAGAGAAAAGGAAAGACCCTTTTGAGTATTGTGATACTTGCTATTTAGGCCTAATTTTTTAGTAGTACTTTCTTGTGAATGCTTGATTGAACAAAAAAAATTGTAGAATTTTTGACGCCTAAGCTTATGGTTGTGACTTTGTATATAACTTATTTTTTTTTGTAGTTTGTTATAATCCTGTCTCTCTTAGAAGTGGAATTGATCCATCTTGATTGATACATGTGTCATGTGTGGTGAGATTTTGTTTATTCCATGTTTTGCATCTTAGTCTAGAACTTGCCCTTCATGTTATTGAAGCGAAAGAAAAAGTGTTGCTTTGTTTAGGAGATGATAATAGGCTTTCTTTGATTTGTCTGGTAAATTTTAGCCTTTTCAGATATTATATCACTAGTTAGCCCTTTTGAGCATGTAGCTTTTTGTTGGTAGCCATATTTTGCCCTTGACTATTTTATTGAATCCCTAGTTTTTGCACCTTGCTTCCTTGAGCATTATAACATAGACTTGTTCTAATTGTTAATTTTGAAGAAAAAGGGATGATTGAGTGAAAAGGTAATCAATGATAGCTACAAAGTGCTTAAAAGCCCTCTTTGAAAGAATGTGATGAAAAAAAAAAAGAAGAGAAAAAGAGAAACAAAAGAATGTGACATGAAAAAAAAATTCTTTGAAAAAAAAATAAAAAAATGATTGAAGCATTCTTGAGATGATGAGAATTACTTGTGAAATAATTGTTGAAGAGAGGGCTGAAAATAAAAAGAAGAAAATAATGGGTGATAAAGTTTTAAAGTGCTAAGTGCTTAAGGAAGTGTAAGTTACTATTATACAGTTTTCCTATCCGTCCCCTAGCCTACATTACAACTCGTTAAAGTCCTATTTGATTCTATTCAAGCATGCTTAATTAGTGGAGATGTACATAATGGGCAAGCATATGGTTCTTTGTGCATACATGTGAATTTTATTTTTGAGTGTGAGTTGTTCTTTGATGCTAAGTCCTTAATTTATATTCAATCTTTTGAATTGAGTGTGTGGACTATTTCTTCTTGTGAGGGCACTTGTTTCATGATGGATATGTGATTTTATTAACTTTCTTTGACGAGAGTAGGCGAACATGCTTAAATTCGATGAGTTCAAAGTCCTTCCTTGAGGTTACGAGGTTAGAGGTTTGTTTATTTGGATGTCTTGCATAATGATTGAGAATTGTACTTGATGTTTTGAAATTGATATATGGCCTAATTGTTTGTGTCAACCAAAGTGATGACATTCCTAGTTTGATTTTTTGAGATGAACTTTAATGTGTGCTCGAGGACGAGCAAAAGTTTAAGTGTGGGGTGTTGATGTGAGGCAAAAAATACATATTTTTAATTATTATTTGTCTCACATTTACTATTTATATTTGCCCTTTTTGAGCAGAAATTTTATGGATTGTGCTAACTAGTGTATTTTATTTGTAGGAGTAAATTGGTATAAAATTGAAGAAGTTTGGAGCTAAAACAAATTAAAGATGGAAGATTGAAGAAGGAAATCAAACAGGCAACTTAATAGATTAAATTGAATATAATAATATATAAATGTATCAATTGCAAAAGGAAGAATTAGAGTTGAAAAAGAAACCTTACCCGCTGGGCCACGTGTCAGGCAGCTTCAACCTACATAACAGCAATACGCGTACAACTGGGAAATTGCTTCCGTTAAGGTTTTGGGTTCCTAATTTATTTTGGATTCAGTATTTTATTTAGGGTTTTCTACATCTATAAATAGTTCACAGAAATATTTATCAGAGGACATCCATTATAAGGGGAGATTAATTAGAGGGCATCAAAGTATAAAGTTGTCAATACTTTTTAGGGTTCTTTTCTTTTTCTTCTTTTCTTAGAGATTAGTGGCTAAACGCCCTTATTCTGGGGCTGTAGCTACGAATCGAATGTTGAATATTTAAGGTTTATGAATTAATTCTTGGTTGTCATTATAAGTTACTTTTATATTCTTGTTTTAGTATTTTATGCTTGCGCACCATAAGATAAATCTATTGTCTATTCTTAAAATCGAGAGAGGAGAGGGTAGATAGACCAAAGAATATAGAAAGCTCGATCATCCATTATGAGTTGATTTTTGGTTAGGAGTGATGCCCGGACGAACAACTTTCTTGGTTACGAAACAGGATGAAATATAAATGCTCGCCAGTTAGGCCTGTTTATCCCCGCTCAACGATGTAGTTAGACAGCTAACTGGAGTAGGCGACTAGAGGTCGAGAGACCTGACTCATACAATTAACCCTGTAAACCAGTTACTTGACAACTAAAATTATTTCTAAGCCAAGAATATGATACATGAGATCCAATACATGCTGCAGCCCTGGGATTTTCCAAATCACTGTAAGTAATTTTATTATTTTATTCCTACATTCTTTTCTTTTGGCACTCTTAAATAAATAATTAGAGACCAGTATAATTTAGTAAAAATAGTTAATTGACAAGTCCTTTGGGTTCGATAATCCGGTTCTTTTAAGAGCCACTATATTACTTTCGCGACCACGTACACTTGCGTGTGCAATTGGGAGCAACAGATAGCCTCACCTAGGAGGAGATTCCAGTTGAGATTCTTGACCGTCAAGTTCGTAGGTTGAGAAACAATGAGGTCCCTTCAGTAAAGGTTTTATGGAGGAGTCAGTCGGTATAGAGAGCTACTTGGGAAGCAAAAGCAGCCATGATGGCAAAGTACCCTCACCTCTTTCCTTCCGATTCAGTTTCGACTTGAGGTAATAGTTCTTCTCCAGTCTCTCAGTTTACTCTTGCGTAAATTCAATCATAGCATCTTTTTGTAGGGATTTCGACTCTTTTCCCCAAACCCAGCTTGCTTAGTCTTCATTCGAGGATGAATGATCCCAAGGGGGAGATATTGTAACACTTCAGGATTTAACTAAGATTGAAACTAGAGAAAAAGGGTGAACCACGAAGGGGTTCACAGGACCACGACCCGTTACCCTCGTCATGGTTCACATCTAGCTGGTCATGGAGGACCATGGAGCCCTCTACGGGCCGTGGAACCCCACACGGTCCATCAAGTATGTCGTGGAAATGACTCAGCGCAACCCCACTCAGTGTGAAGAACCACGGTGGCCTACACGGCCCGTGGTGCTTTACACGGTCCGTGGAGTGGACCGTGAATGGGGCAGTTCAGCCTTCAAGTTTTGGGTCAACTTCAAACGGTCATATCTTTTAGCATAAAATGATATAGGTTGCCCATGACCTATCAAATTAAAGATAATTGAGTCCTCTTTTCACCGCCACCAAGTTTGCTAAAATCCAAGCTTGGAGTAAAATGTTATGCCTATTTTAGTGAAGCCCTATCGGGTAGGGCATCTTCACGAGCTGCTAGACGGGCCTTGGTCATCATGACGGCCCGTGAAGCCTGTCTTGAAGCTACTTTGGCAGAATTTAAGTCAGGGTCGCATTAGTCTTTTCCCCTATGCGTTGGGAACTTATACTATATCGTTTGATGCCTAAACTACGTCGTTTTAATCAGTCTAATCCTAATAATCTAGTCAGAACCTACCCAAAACCCTCATTCTCCTAAAATAACCCAACTTAGAGCAAAGAGAAGAGAAAGAGGCGACCAACTCTTCCAAGAACAAGCAGAAGCATTCTTCAAAGTTCAGCCCCGAAATCCAAAGGATTTCTCCGTAGATTTCATCACCAAGTATGCGGGATTTCACTATAGTGGGTTCCTTTCACCCATTAGGCCCCAAAAATTCAGTTAGTTCTTCAGATTCTCATAAACTATTCAGACCTAGGGTTTCTAGATTTTTAAGATTTATTGTGATTATGGTTCCTTTGATCTAAATAACTTATTTCTTGATATTTTTAATATAATTCCATGCATAGAACTCAGAACCCTAGCTTGTGTTAATTTATCCTAGTTCATGAATTATACTTGCTAGGACAGTCAGACAGAAATTCATGCTTCAGATTTCGAATGCCGTGTTCTCAGTGTATAAATGTTTTATTCTCAGTTAGCATGTCAGTATTTTGAGATATTGAGTATTTAGTGCATTTTAGCTTCATGAATATTAAGTTTGGACTAGACTTAACACCGAGTTGGACTAGGATTCAACATACCCTCAAAGTCCCAGAACTACGTGCCAGCGTGGGTTCAAAAGTCCTCTTTGTTGGGCATCAGTCTTAGTGATCACGCCACATTCATGCTTTTATTCCCCTGACAAGGTATATTGGGTCCTCTTGATGGGGCGTATACATTGTACAGTCATGCCTTTATACCCCTGGTAAGGTATATTGGGTCCTCTCGATGGGGAGTATACATCAGACTCCACATTTAGCTCACGTAGTTTATGGCGGTTAATAGTAGCTCTCACAGTCAGACTCTTAGTGCATTGACCAGGTTTTCAGTAGTTACTTCAGTATACAGTTCAACATGTTATCTTCATAATTAGTACCTGGTTATTGCATTCAGTTTAGTTTTTCAGTTATACTTCAGTGCATATCTATATTCTTATTCAGATTATATTATTGCTCAGTTATGCATTGTTCAATTTATATACTTTGTTCAGCTTAGCATATCCATATCCTCCATGCTCAGTACATTTCAAGTACTGACACATACTTTGCGCTACATCGTTTCATAATATAGGTTCAGGTACTTAGCATCTAGATCAGGCTTAGATCGATTCTCGATTCAACTTCAACAACTTCAGTGGTGAGTCCTCATACTTCGAGGACAAGAAGCTTGCTTTCTATTTTAGTCTTTGTTTCCAGTTTTTAGTTTTTGTTAGAGTTAGATGGGGCATGTCCCAACAACTCAATCCAGTCAGAGGCTTTTTAGACATAGTAGTAGATTCAGCTCGAGTTGTTAAGTGTTGTTTCAGTCATCACTAAACTCTTAGTATATTTTACATATTCAGACTAGTTGGGGTTTTCCCCATTCCAGATATCCAATGCTTTAGTTTCCGCATAGTACATGTTTTTCTTAGTTATATTTCAATATGCTTGTGATATGCCAGACTCAGGGTTAGCTTGGGGTCACTTGTGATCCTAGGTCCCGTGTTACGTCCAAGGGGTAGCCTCGGGGCGTGATAATTTTCTAACCTATTCACCCATCTAGTGGGTTGTTTAGGTATTTTATGGTCCTAATAGATGCATCTTAAAGATGGTCTTATGTATGCCTCTTATCATCTCGCAACCTGGTGTTTGCAAAATTATTGGCACAAATGATACGATTAAGAGCGCAATTTCCAGATTATCCCATTAAGGCTATTCGTCCTGATAATGCTGGGAATTTACATCTCAAGCTTTTGATGATTATTGCTTATCAACTGGATAAAAGTTGAACATCATGTATCTCATGTTCATACTCAAAATGTCATTGCTGAGTCATTCATTAAGTGCCTACAAATGATAACAAGACCACTACTTACGAAAATAAAGTTGCACACTACCGTTTGGGGTCATGATATGTTACATGCAACATCACTTGTTCATCTCAGACAGACTCATTATAATAAATACTCTTCGTCACAATTAGTATTTGGTCATGAGCCAAATATAGCTCATCTACTAATTTTCAGATGTGTTGTATATGTGCCAGTAACACCACCTCAATGCACTAAGGTGGCCCCCAAAGAAGGTTAGGCTTATATGTTGGGTTTGATTCAACCTCCATAATTTGCTACCTTGAGCCATTGACGGGGTATTTATTCACTACAAGATTTGTAGATTGTCAATTTGATTAAACAACTTTTCCCAAATTAGGGGGAGAGAAAAAGGAACTTAAAAGCGAAATTGCACGGAAAGTTTCATCATTATCTCATTTTGATCCACGTTCCCCCATGTGTGAACAAGAGGTCCAGAAGATTATCCATTTGTAGAATATAGCAAATCAAATTCCATATGCATTTACTGATTTGAAAAGGATAACCAAGTCGCATATCCCTGCAAAAAATGTGCCTATCCGAATTGATGTTCCAACAGGACCATTTAATAGTGTCATAGCTTCTGAATCTCATACACGCTTGAAGCGTGGAAGACCATTGGATTCAAAGGTTAAAAATCCTAGAAAAAGAAGTATGAAAATGACATTATAAAAAAATCCCATGAAGAGATTCAAGATCTGATTAATCGTGATATTTCTGAAGAAATCAATGACCCCGAATCTCAAGTGAATAAAGAACTATCAATAAGTTCTTCTGATAATGAGATAAAGTTGAATCGATCGAAAATTATGGTGGATAATGTTTTTGCTTATAACATTGCAGTTAACATTATGCAAGATACTGAGGATCTTGAACCTCTGTCTGTCGAAGAATGTCGACGAATATGTGATTGACCAAAATGACAAGAGGCAATTCAATCAGAATTGAATTAACTTGCTAAACGTGAGGTTTTTGGACCATTACTTCAAACACCTAATGATGTAAAATCAGTTGGCTATAAATGGGTCTTTGTACAAAAAAGAAATGAGAGAAATGAAATTGTAAGATACAAGGCACGCCTTGTTGCACAAGGATTCTCTCAAAGACCTGGTGTCGACTATGAAGAAACATATTCACCAGTTATGGATGCAATAACTTTTTGATATCTCATCGTTTTAGTTGTACGTGAAAATCTTGAAATATACCTGATGGATGTTGTTACTAATTATCTGTACATCTCACTTGATAATGAAATTTATATGAAAATTCTAGAAGGATATTAAATGCCTAAATCATATAGTTCAAAATCTCGGGAAAAATGCTTAATTAGATTACAAAAGTCGTTATAAGGCTTAAAAAAATCAGGACGCATGTGGTATAATTGCCTCAGTGAGTACTTGATAAAAGAAGATTATATAAATGATGTCATTCGTCCTTTTGTTTTTATCAAGAAAACAACATCAGGGTTTGTTATTCTTGATGTTTATGTTGATGACATTAATCTCATTGGAACTCCAAAAGAGGTCCAAAAGGCAATTGAATATCTAAAGAATGAATTTGAGATGAAGGACCTTGGAAAGACAAAACTTTGTCTTGGTCTACAAATTGAACATTTAGCAGACGGGGTCTTCATCCATCAATCTGCCTATATTGGGAAAATTTTGAAACAATTTTACATGGATAAAGCACATCCATTAAGTACTCCAATGGTTGTTCGATCACTTGAAGTGAGTAAAGATCCATTCAGACCTCAAGAAGAGAACGAGGAACCTCTTGGTCCTAAAGTACCATATCTCCGTGCAATTGGTGCACTTATGTATCTTGCTAATGCTACGAGACCTGATATAGCATTTTCTGTTAATTTGTTAGCAAGATATAGTTCTTCCCTTACACGAAGACATTGGAACAAAGTTTAACATATATTATGATATCTAAAGGGGAACAATAATATGATTTTATTTTATACTAACAAAGATAGTGCAGATCTCGTGGTCATACAGATGCATGTTATTTATCTGACCCACATAAAACTCGATCTCAAACATGCTATTTGTTCACATATGGAGGTACTGCTATATCATGGCGATCTACGAAGTAGTCCATTATCGTTACTTCTTTAAATCATGTTGAGATAATAGCTATTCATGAAGCAAGCAGAGAATGTGTATGGTTAAGATTAGTGAGACATTTCATCAAAGAAATATGTGGCTTGAAGTGTGATGTCGAGGTACCCACAGTCCTCTTTTTAGACAATATTGCATGCATAGCTCAATTCAGAGGAGGCTTCATAAAAAGAGATAGAATGAAGCACATTTCACCAATATTCTTCACACATGATCTTCAGAAGAATAGTGATATTGATGTACAACAAATTTGTTCAAGTGATAATCCAACAGAATTATTCACCAAATCCTTATCAGCCTCAACTCTTGAGAAGATGGTACACAAAATTGGAATGCGAAGACTTAAAAATCTAAGTCGTGGTCTTCATCAAGGAGAGTAGAATACGCTTTGTACTCTTTTTTTCTTAGTCTAGGTTTTGCCCCATTGAGTTTTCCTGGCAAAGTTTTTAATGAGGCAGCAAACAAATGTTTATTCAAGGATATATGTACTCCTTTTCTTCACTTAAGTTTATTTTTAGATTTTAATAAGGCATATTATCAATCAACACATGAACATCCAAGGGGGAGTATTGTGAAGTCGTGGATGCCAGGATTGAGTGTGGAGTTAGCATGCTTGGAATGTATTAACTCATGCAAAAGTCTGGTTGACTTCCGCAAGCAACAAATTTCCTCATGTGCATGGCCTATAAATAGCCACCAAGCTTATTTACAAAGAAATACAGTAATAGATATCACCTAATTCTCTCTCTTTTATACTTTAGTGTTTTGCCTCTTATTTTTAGTTTTGTTCTTCTTGTTTAATTTAGTTTATTAAGTTAGTTATTATATAACAATATACATATTCAAATGGCTATATTTGTTCGTTGTTCACCAAAATTTTGTAATTCTTAAAATTACCTAAATAAATAAATTCAAATCTTTTGATTTTCAAAGTGGATCAAGAATTTTGAAAATGAATTGAAGAAAGAAACAGTGATCATAAAGCGTTAAACTAAAATTATTGATCAGAAGACGTTAAATTTTGAATTCATCGATAAAATATTATAATGACCTATCCCATCGTTATTCAAAGGGCATTTCGTAGGGGACCATAAATTTTTTTGAAATACGTTGTCAAATTAAATTGGGGTGACACGATGAAAATTTTGGAATTTGAATTTGGTTTGGGCTGAAGTTAGCCCTCCATAGCAGGAATCTTATCGATATGGCGTCGTCACTATAGCGTCTGTATGGCCGCTATAGCGGGACTGGCGGAATCTGACCCTAGAAAATATAATTTTTATTAATTTTCCTCCTACTTTTCATTGGTAAAATAGACAAGGGTTACCCCAAAAATCTCTGCTTCAAGCTTGGGAACAATGGAGGGGAGGGATTTCCGTGCAAAGAGGGTCAAAATCCATGGGATTTCGGTCTACGTCATTCATGATGCACCTCCACGAAGCTAAATGTCCGTATTGAGAGTTGTTCAGCAGTTGCTTAGCATCCAAGTAGGATAAGCTTAACTGACTAGTTACACTTGTCTTCAACTACATAATACCTTGTAAATTGTTGAGGGATTACATGTATAGGTCTTTGAGTACGGAGTCTAGGCGGCTGAATGTGTGTTTATGGTTGTTAGGGATGGTAAGGTACTTAATTTACTGATGTTAACCGTATGATAGTTGTTAAGTGTAATCCTAGGGGTGGTAATTTGTGAGAATTGGGTTAAGTGGAAATAATTGTCTAGGAAGAATCATTCGGGTAGATGATAATTGTTGTTTTCCATTTTTATTACATGTACTTGCTAACTTCTTCATTAGTATTACATGTATAACATATGATTAAGGAAATGAAAAGTGTATAAACTGAAATGTTAATTGTTGTCAATTGCATGAAATGGATATATGTACTTGGGTAAACAAGTGTGATTGTTATTCATTGTAATTGTGATGGTGATGTGTGATTTTTGTTGGCTTGGGTTGTCACGCCCCGAGGCTACCCCCTTGGCGTAAACATGGGACCTAGGATCACGAATGACTCCAAGCTAACCCTGAGCTGACATATCATAAGTAAACTTAAACAAATACTATGGGGAAGCTAAAAACATGAGATATCTGAAATGATGGGGAATACCCAATACTATCTGAATATAAAGAAACTATGAGTTTAATAACAACTGAAAGATCAAACTCAAAACTAAAGCTGAATCTAGTTCTATGTCTGAATATAAGCCTCTAACTGACTAGGGATGCTGGGACATGCCCCCAGCTAACTCTAGCAACATTGAAACTGAAAGTAAATGACTAAATCTGAAAACACATGTCTATTGTCCTCGAAGAATTAGGACTCACCACTGAAGTTGTTGAACTGGAGAGCGGGAATCGATCTATGCGTGATCTGGATGCTGAGGATCTGAACCTATATCACGAGAAGATGTAGCGCAGAGTATGCCTCAGTACTTGAAAGGTACTGAGCATGCAGGATAGGATAAAGCTGAACAACATATACAGAACTGAATAAAGCATACTGATCACTGATATAATCTGAACATGATGGAAATACTGAAATATACTGAAAACTGAGCTAACTGAATGCAATGACCAAGAACATAACATGCTAAAACTGAATACTGAAATGTAACTGGGAACCTGGTCAAACGCACTAGAAATCTGATTGTGGGAGCTACTAATAACCGACATAAAACCACGTGAGCTAAACGTAGAGTCCGATGTATACGCCACATCGAGAGGACCCAATATACCTTGCCAAGGGTATAGAGGCATGACTGGCGTGATCACTAAGTATAATGCCCACAGAGGGGACTTAACCTACGGGGGTACTTAGTTCTGGGACTATAAGGGTGACTGACCCTAGTCCAACTTGGTATTAAGCCTACTCCCAATAGAATGTATAAAATACCACATAACTGAAATAACTGGATAGCTCAAGATTCTGACATGCTAACTGAAAATGCAACATTAATATACTAATAATGAAACATTTGTAAACTGATGCATGTATATCTATATAAACTGACCTAGCAAATGTAATTCATGAACTAAATGAATCTACACCACTAGGGTTCTGAGTTTCATGCAAGGATTAAGCATCATAGCTACGAAAATGTAATATTCTGATCAGGATTCATTTAACAGCTAAATCACAGCAGTAATCTGAAGTTCTAGAAACCCTAGGTCTAAGCAATATGAAGGGAATCAAGAATCTGACTGAATTCTAGGGACCTAATGGGTTAAAGGAACCCACTAGTGAAATCTCACATATCTGGTGATGAAATTCACGGAGAAATCTTACGATTTTGGGGTTGGAACTGAAGAAAACCTTGTTGCGAGTTCTTGAGGGACTGCTCAACTTTTCTCTCTGTTTTGCTCTAAGTTTCACTTGATTTTGGTGAATGATCGATTAGGGTAAGTTTTAATTTAGTTTCTAGGCTAAAACTGACCAAAACTATGTAGTTTAGGGGTTAAACGACCCCTGACTTAAAAAGATGACGAGGCTGACCACGGGCCCCTCTGACGGACCGTCAAAGGGACCACATACCGTCAAGCCGGTCGTGGTCCTTGGTCCAGTAGATGCTGGTTTCTGGGATGGCTTCCACGGGCACCACCACGGTCCGTCGTCAGGACTACGGCCCGTGAAGGGTCCCGTGGTCTGGCTTCTGGGCCTGGTAGACTATGCCTGGCTCCCACGAGTGCCAGTATGGCTCGTGAGGTGGTCCACGGCCTGTGAAGGGCTCCGTGGTCCACCTCTGTTGGGAAGGGGCTGAGTCAACGGCCAGGTCAACAGACTATGGTCCCTCTCACGGTCCATGAGCCCTTCCGTGGTTCACTGGGTCAGGTGTTTTTCCGCTGCATTTTCTAAGTCTGGTTTCCGAGGTGTTACAATATCTCCCCCTTGGGAACATTCGTTCTCGAATGAAGTCTAAAATAGCTGGATAGGGAGGGAAGAGCTGCAACCCTACCATTAATTTCTAGAAACTGATTTCTGACTAAACGAAGTTCCAAGAACATGCAAATACGCTGGAAATGCAAGTATAAACTGGAGGAACATGATACTAAGACTGAATATACGCATGAGTAACTGAAAAAAACTGAAGAGGAACTATTATCTCAAGCTGGAATGGATTCAGAAGGAATGAGATGAGGATACTTGGCCTTCATGGCTGCTTCTGCTTCCCAAGTAGCTCCCTCTACTGACTGACTCCTCCACAAAACTTTAACTGAAGCGACTTCTTTGTTTCTCAACCTTCGAACCTGACGATCAAGAATTTCAACCGGCACAACTTCATAAGTGAGACTATCTTTTACAGCCACACTTTCTAAAGGTACTATGGATGCTGGATCACCCACACACTTCTTCAACAACGAAATGTAAAAGACTCGATGGATTGCTGATAGTTCTGTTGGCAACTCTGACTTGTAAGCCACTTTACCAATCCTTTTCAGGATCTTGTAAGGGCCTATATATCTAGGACTGAGCTTCCCTTTCTTGCCAAATCTCATCACCACCTTCATAGCTGACACTTTTAGGAAAACCCAATCATCAATTTGGAACTCCAAGTCCCTTCTCCTTACATCTGCATAGGACTTCTGGCGACTCTGGGCTGTCTTAAGTCTATTTCTGATGAGCTGAAATTTTTCCATAGCCTCATGAACCGAATCTGGCCCTATCAAGGTTGCTTCACCTACATCAAACCAACTAACTGGAGATCTATATTTACGCCCATACAATGCCTCATAAGGGGCCATCTGAATACTGGAATAGTAACTATTATTGTAGGAGAACTCTATAACAGGAAGGTGATCATCCCAACTACCCTTGAAATCGATCACACAAGCTCTCAACATGTCCTCTAAGGTCTGAATGGTATGCTCTGCCTGGCCATCCATCTGTGGATGAAATGCTGTGCTAAGATTAACCTGAGTACCAAGATCTTTCTGAAATGACTTCCAGAAATGAGAGGTAAACTGAGGACCTCTATCTGAGATGATAGACAAAGGAACCCCATGTAACCTAACTATCTCATTAATGTAAAGCTTGGCATAGTCCTCTGCCGAATTTGTAGTCTTAACAGCCAAAAAGTGAGCGGACTTAGTAACTCTGTCTACTATTACCCAAATGGAATCATGCTGTCTGCGAGTACGAGGTAAACCTATAATGAAGTCCATGTTGATCACTTCCCACTTCCAAGTAGGAATGTTAATCTCTTGAGTCATATCTCCTGGTTTCTGATGTTCTACCTTCACCTGCTGACAATTCGGGCACTTAGCCACAAAATATGCTATATCCCTTTTCATGCCATTCCACCAAAAGACTTCCCGCAGATCATGGTACATCTTAGTGGCACCTGGATGAATAGAATACCTGGAGTTATGGGCTTCTGTAAGGAGCTGCTGCCTCAACTCATCCACCTTAGGAACACATAAACGACCCTGATAGTGAAGCACACCATCTCCCCCTTGGGAGAAAACCTCAACTCTCTGTTGATGAACTGCACCCTTTATTTGAAGCAACATCAGATCACTGTCTTGCTTTCCCTTAACCTCCGCTACCAATGAAGATTCTGACCCATTCTGAACTGTTACACCATCATCTGATATGCTCATAAGGCAAACTCCTAAGTGAGCAAGTCGGTGAACATCTCTTGCCAATTCCTTCCTTTCTTCCTCAACATGCGTTACACTACCCATAGATAGTCTTCTAAGAGCATCAGCTATGACATTGGCCTTACCAGGATGGTAAAACACATTCATATCATAGTCCTTGAGGAAATCAAGCCATCTCCTCTGGCGAAGATTCAACTCTTTCTGGGTGAACACATACTGAAGGCTCTTATGGTCTGTGAACACATCTACATGAACACCATACAAGTAATGTCTCCAAATCTTTAGTGCAAACACCACTGCTGCAAACTGGAGGTCATGAGTCGGATAATTCTTCTCATGCACCTTAAGTTGTCTAGAAGCATAAGCTATAACCTTACCTCGCTGCATCAACACACAACCTAGGCCGACTCTGAATGCATCACAATAGATCACATAACCGTCTGAACCCTCTGGTAAATACAAAACAGGAGCTGTAGTCAACCTAGTTTTCAGTTTTGCAAAGATCTTCTCACACTCATCTGACCACTGGAACTTGACCTTCTTATGAGTCAACTTAGTCAATGGAGAAGCTATGGATGAAAATCCTTCCACGAACCTTCTGTAACAACCTGCTAGACCCAAGAAACTTCTGATATCTGTAGGAGAGGTGGGTCTGGGCCATTGTTTCACTGCCTCTATCTTTTGAGAATCCACTCGGATCCCTTCGCTAGACATTATATGACCAAGGAAAGCAACAGATTGCAACTAAAACTCACATTTGCTAAACTTAGCGAATAACTGGCGATCTTTGAGAGTTTGTAGAATAACCCTCAAATGAGTCGCATGTTTCTCCTCATTCCTAAAGTAAATGAGGATATCATCAATAAAGACGATAACGAACAAGTCCAAATACTGCTTGAATACCCTGTTCATTAAATCCATGAAAGCTGCAGAAGCATTGGTTAGTCCAAATGACATAACTACAAATTCATAATGACCATACCGAGTTTTGAAGGCTATTTTTGGGATGTCACTATCTCTAACTCTGAGCTGATGATAACCGGATCTGAGGTCTATTTTTGAAAAATGACTCGCACCCTGAAGTTTGTCGAACAAGTCATCATTCCTGGGGATAGGGTACTTATTCTTGATTGTGACTTTGTTCAACTGCCGATAGTAAATGCACATCATGAGAGACCCATCTTTATTTTCACGAATAACACTGGATCACCCCATGGTGAAATACTAGGTCTGATGAAGCCCTTATCTAGAAGGTCCTTCAACTGATCTTTCAATTCCTTAAGCTTAGCTGGAGCCATTCTGTAAGGAGAAATATAAATAGGCTGGGTATCTGGAAGGAGATCAATTCCAAAGTCAATTTCCCTTTCGGGAGAAACTCCGGGAAGATCTTCTGGAAACTCATTGACTACAGGAACTGACTCAAGAGTTGGGGTTTCAGAGTTAGATTCCTTAACCCGAATAAGATGATAGATATACCCCTTGGAAATCATCTTTCTGGCCTTAAAGTAAGAAATGAATCGACCCATAGGCACTGAGCTACTACCCTTCCATTCTAAGACTGGTTCGCTAGGAAACTGAAAACGAACGATCCTAGTTCTACAATCATCAACTAAGGCATAACAGGAATGTAACCAATCCATGCCTAAAATGACATCAAAGTCTACCATTTATAACTCTACAAGATCTGCTGAGGTGACTTTCTGAGAGACTGCGACGGGGTAATTTATGTATACCCGTCTAGCTATAACTGGGTCACCTACTGGAGTAGAGATTGAGAAGGGTTCTGAAAGAGTTTCTGGACTGACAGCAAAATTCACTGCTATATAGGGAGTTACAAAGGAAAGAGTAGCCCCTGGATCTAACAAAGAATAAACATCTAAGTGAAAGACTCGTAACGTACTAGTGACCACCTCAGGAGAATCTTGTTGGTCCTGGCGAGCCTGAAGAGCATACAACCTGTTCTGGCGCTGACCGCCACCTGTATTAGATGAAGTACCCTGCTGAGTTGGGTGACCTACTGGTCCTGTTGGGATTGTAGACTGAGCCCTACTATCGTTACCTCCTTACCCCTGTTTTGCAGAAGGGAAATCCCTCAACCTATGGCCAGACTGACCACATCCAAAACACCCTTCTTTCCCTGCAAGACACTCGCCCGGATGGTTCTTACCACATTTTTGAAAAGTTGGGTAGGTTCTGCTACCTGAAACAATCCCATGAGACTTAGAGCCTGGTGCCCTACTTTTCTGATCTTGTCTAAACTTGGGAGATGGAGCACTAGTTGATGAAGGTGCTGGAGCTGAAGACCTTTGCTGAAACTGCGAGCGATTTCCACCACCCGATTTCTGCTGAGAGTACTCATAGTTACCTGTCCTAGCCTTCTTATTATCGTTAGCCATTTCCCTAAGTTTATCTCCCTCAACCTGCTGAGCATGAGTCATGAGCCTAGAGATATTCATTTCCTCTAACAACATAGCATTTCTGCACTTTGTCTTCACCAAATCAGACACTTCATACAGAAACTTAGACATCTGCGCCCTCGAATCAACAACCATATGGGGAGCATACATGGAGAGCTAGGTGAACTTGAGTCCGTACTCTTGGACTGACATTGTACCTTGCCTCAAATTCATAAATTTCTGAGCCTTAGCCTCCCTCAAATCTCTCGGGAAGAATTTGTCCAGAAAAGCTCCAGTAAAGCATTCCCAAGTCACATGAGCTGTATCAGTACCCCTGTTTTCCTTCCATTGAGTAAAACATATGTGAGCTACATCCTTGAGCTGGTAGGATGTCAACTCTACCTTATAATTCCCAGTTCCCTATATCACTCCAAAGATCTTCTTAACCTCATCGATGAAATTCTGTGGGTCCTCACCAACCTGCGACCCTAGGAACTCTGGTGGATTCATCCTAATGAAATCACGTACCTTGGCTGCAGCTGACCCATTATTAGCATTAGGAGGAACTGGGGCCTACTGATTGTTCTGGTTAGTCGCACTTTGACCCAAAAGCTGAATCGCATTCCGAAACTCTGTATTCGAAACCTCATGGTCTGGGACTAGAGGAGTTGCGTTAGCATTCCTTGCGTTAGCTCTACGAGGAGGCATGATCTGAAATGCATAATGATAAGTTAGAAGTAGATCATACCCACACACGATAAGAATAGCAAAGAAAGTGAAGTTTTCCTATAACACTTCGTAGCCTCCTTCTCATTAGATGTGGTGCAGTTCACACCCATAAAAAAAATTCTACTTAGTGCAGCTTTTCAGACATCCTAGGACTCTTGAATCTAATGCTCTGAACCAAGTTTGTCACGCCCCGAGGCTACCCCTTGACGTAAACATGAGACCTAAGATCACGAATGACCCCAAGCTAACCCTGAGCTGACATATCATAAGAGAACTTAAACAAATACTATGCGGAAGCTAAAAACATGAGATATCTGAAATGATGGGGAATACCCAATACTGTCTGAATATAAAGAAACTATGAGTTTAATAACAACTGAAAGATCAAACTCAAAACTAAAGCTGAATCTAGTATTATCTCTGAATATAAGCCTCTAACTGACTAGGGATGCTGGGACATGCCCCCAGCTAACTCTAGTAAAACTAAAACTGAAAGTAAATGACTAAATCTAAAAACACATGTCTATTGTCCTCGAAGAATGAGGACTCACCACTGAAGCTGTTGAACTGGAGATCGGGAACCGATCTATGCGTGATCTGGATGCTGAGGACCTGAACCTACATCACGAGAAGATGTAGCGCAGAGTATGCGTCAGTACTTGAAAGGTACTGAGCATGCAGGATAGGATAAAGTTGAACAACATATACATAACTGAATAAAACATACTGATCAATGATATAATCTGAACATGATGGAAATACTAAAATATACTGAATACTGAGTTAACTGAATGGAATGACCAAGTACATAACATGTTGAAACTGAATACTGAAATGTAACTGGGAACCTGGTCAAATGCACTGGAAATCTGACTGTGGGAGCTACTAATAACCGACATAAAACCATGTGAGCTAAACGTGGAGTCCGATGTATACGCCCCATCGAGAGGACCCAATATACCTTGCCAAGGGTATAGAGGCATGACTGGCGTGATCACTAAGTATAATGCCCACAGAGAGGACTTAATCTATATGGGCACTTAGTTCTGGGACTATGAGGGTGACTGACCCTAGTCCAACTCGGTATTAAGCCTACTCCCAATAAAATGTATAAAATACCACATAACTGAAATAACTGGATAGGTCAAGATTCTGACATGCTAACTAAAAATGCAACATTAATGTACTAATAATGAAACATTTGTAAACTGATGCATGTATATCTGTATAAACTGACCTAGCAAGTGTAATTCATGAACTAAACGAATCTACACCCCTAGGGTTCTGAGTTTCATGTAAGGATTAAACATCATAGCTATGAAAACATAATATTCTGATTAGGATTCATCTAACAGCTAAATCACAGCAGTAATCTGAAATCCTAGAAACCCTAGGCCTAAGCAATATGAAGGGAATCAAGAATCTGACTGAATTCTAGGGACCCAATGGGTAACAGGAACCCACTAGTGAAATCCCATATACCTGGTGATGAAATTCACGGAGAAATCTTTTGATTTTGGGGTTGGAACTAAAGAAAACCTTGTTGCGAGTTCTTGAGGGACTGCTCGACTTTTCTCTCTGTTTTGCTCTAAGTTTCATTTGATTTTTGTGAATGATCGATTAGGGTAAGTTCTAATTTAGTTTCTTGGCTAAAACTGACCAAAACTACGTAGTTTAGGGGTTAAACGACGTAGTTTAGGGGTACAACGCATAGGGAAAAGACCAACGACCCCTGACTTAAAAGCTGACGAGGCTGACCATGGGCTCCTGTGACGGAACGTCAAAGGGACCACAGACCATCAAGCCGGTCGTGGTCCTTGGTCTAGTAGATGCTGGTTTCTGGGACGGCTTCTACGGATGCTATAATGGTCCGTCGTCAGGACCACGACCCGTGAAGAGTCCCGTGGTCTGGCGTCTGGGCCTGGTTGACTCTGCCTGGATCCCACGAGTGCCAGTACGGCCCGTGAGGTGGTCCACGATCCATGAAGGGCTATGTGGTCCACCTCTGCTGAGAAGGGGCTGAGTCCACGGGCAGATCAATGAACCGTGGTCCCTCTCACGGTTCGTGAACCCTGGCGTAGTTCACTGGGTCAGGTGTTTTTCTACTACATTTTCTAAGTTTGGTTTTCAAGGTGTTACACGAGTATCTGGTACATATTATCTATTGGCTCAGATACCACACCTGACGAAAGATATCTATATGATTAGATTTGGGTACCACGCCGGTATAAATTACTAACGATTGACTCGGTATCATGCTTGGTACGTGTGATTATTGTGTATTGGTTCTATGAGTGAACCGATTTTACTTCTACGTAATGTGATTGTTACATGTTGGTTCATGAGTGGTTGGGATTTGTGTGTGAATTTTGGGGTGATTTTATGTATATCGGGGTTGCATGTTAAACACTGGAGATGATGTCCTAGGGAATCTTGGTTGTTTGAGTTACTTGAAAGGTGTGATGAATCAAATATAAGTGATTGTTATGATTTTTGGACATATCTCGGCCAATTGTTAAATTTGAATGTTGATTGGGAGTTTTGCTTATTCCCTAGCTTGCACTATATTGTCAGTCTGGATAGTCTGGAACTTATCTGATAAGGGGGATTTGACTCAAGGTGATTAAGTAAGAGTATTGTAGATTATTTACTAAATTCGTCAAGGGCCAATGTGTTGGCATGAGAGCTTGAGGAATAGTAGTGGATCGATTAATAGAGTTAGTAGTGGACTTGATTCGGGAACGTAAACTATAGAGGAATTCTGGTGTTGGTAGAATGAGTGGTTTGGAAAGTCCCTATGTGATAAAAGGGTTGGGTTATGATCTCGTGTGATGCTGGAATGACTTAGGTGGTGAAGTTGGCAGTGGAAGGGGGTGAGGTAACTTGAGGCTGATCATATGAGTTCAAGGGTAGTATTACTGGTAGTAAGGGTGGTGATTAAAGGATCGGGGTCCCAATTATATCTCCAAGTTCCATGATTTTGTTGATTATTTGCATGATATTATGTGGTGGACTCAGGTCGATTGATTATTCCTATCATGATTATTGTTTTGTAATGATACTACTCTTCGTATGCCACTTGGCATAGTCTGGTTGTAAGATCAGTGATGTTTCTTAGTTGAAGATGGAAATGATTTCTGACAGCTTCTAACTCTCTTCCCTTATGGTGGGAGATGTGTCTCATTTATTTTAAGTCTTTTAATCTCTTAGAACTCTTGTATCTATTTAGACTAGTTCCCTGAGAGGGTTTTGTGTATTTCTCAAAAACACTTATCCTGATCAAGTTTAAGATTATTTTTGTATTCAAACATGGTGAATAGTTTATATTTGATCACTTCCACATTACATGTTTAGATTTGGGTGTAAGAGTTCTCCTATCTTGGTGTTGGAGTAGGTTCCCACACGACTTAGTGGTTTGGATTGTGACAAAATCGTTAAATCCTATAATCAATTCTTTGAGGACGTTTAATCTAAAGTTACTTGTCAAAAATGCGTCATATCTTATAATCATTTATCAAAATGCATCATATCCTATAATCACCTATAAGAAAGTGTTAAATCCTATAACTAATGTATAGAAGACATTCAATCCTAAAATCACTTATCATAAGGCGTTAGATCCTAAAATCATCAATTAGAAGGCGTTTAATTCTAAAATCACTTCTTAGAAGAAGTTAAATCTTAGAATCAAGACTATGAGCTTAACATTCTGTAATTCTATCATATATGGCTTAGTTAAAATACCAATGTCATTATTCTTTCATACATTTGCTCATGAGTGAGATTTCAACTATATTTAGAAAGCACATGTTAAGTGTTTCTAAACCTAGGTAGATTAATATAACTTTAATTTCATACAATGTTATTATCAATGTTCTAATAACCATCTGTTTTTTTTGTGAATTAATCTCGCACTTTCTGAATCCAAGGGTGAGCTGCTTCCTCTGGGCTTCTATGGGTTCATCTTTTCCCTGTGATCCATTTTTCAGACTTAGACTTATTTTGGTTTGGGGTTGCATCACCGTATTCTACCCTACGTAGATGTTTTGGTACACAACTTTTAGAATCTAGGCCTATTTCCGCAAATGTTTTATGATAATGAGATTTAGTAATGAAACTTGTTTTAATTATTGAAAATTGTTACTTTTAGTTGTTTAGATGATTGCATGTTAGTTGATGTTTGATTCTCTCATCAGGGGGTTAGTGTGGGTGCCTCTCACAACAGGTTGAATCGTGACAAAGTTGGTATCAGAGCATCTAAGGTTCGTTGATCTCATTGTACCGAAACATGTCTAGTATAGTTTTGCTGAATGGTACATAGACGTTTGTACTTTTCTTCAAGAAGCTACATGACTTTAGGAAAGTATCTCTTTTTTCTTCATTGGAACCATTAGTGCGAGGGCGAAGAAGGGGAAGGGCCAGGGCAGAGAAAGAGCAACACTGGCCAAGAGTGGAGCTCAAGCATCGACTAGGCCGGGACAGGCGACCCCCCCACCTCAGGATTGTGTTAAAGATGATGTAAAGGTAAAGCATGAGGAGAGTGCGGAACCAGAGATGGCAATACAGGTTGGTGGCACAGGCCTTCCCCCTATGACTTCTAAGGTTGTTCAGTAAGTGCTGACCTTCTTGAATGGGATAGCAGGTATTGGAGGCACTCTCACTATGCTAGCTACTCAGGCCCTGGGCGCTCATCGCGTTGTTAACACCTCTCCCAAGATGGATGAAGATTTGGGTACTAATGCATTCTTGTGTCTATTACTAGGCCCTGTCATGAGCGGGATCGAGCATAAATTGTTGACCAAGTTTCTAAAGTTAAAGCCTCCGTCGTTTCATGATACCGAGAATGAGGATACTTTTGGGTTTATCTTGGATTGTTATGGGAAGTTGCATAAGCTGGGTATTGTGCAACAACATGGAGTGGAGTTTGTTACTTTTTAGCTGTTGGGGGATGCTACATAGTGGTGGAGGGCTCATGTGGAGTGTTGTTCGTCAGTTTTTCCTTTACTGACTTGGGCCCAGTTTCACACCCTATTTCTGGAGAAATATGTACCTGATACTCTTAGAGATTGCAATACTGATGAATTTCTGGCACTTGAGTAGGGCATCATGTCTGTTACAATCGATGAGGCTAAATTTCATGCTTTGTCTCACTATGCTACCCAACTTTTGGGAATTGATGAAGGTAGGATCCATCTGTATGTAAAAGGTTTGAACACTGGGTTACAAGTCCTATCTTTGCATATGACTTCTGCAGGAAAGAACTTTAATGAGGTGACTAACTATGTGAGGAAGTTGGAAGGGGTCAGACAAGTTGGACATGCTAAGGTGTTAGCTAAGAAACACAAGAGTATGGGTAATTTTAGTGGTTCCTATTCTAGAGGTCCGAAACAATAGATGTATTCGGCCCGTCCTATCCAGTAAGCCTTGCCGAATTCTACAAGTGGCCATTCTGGGGTCATTCAACTGTCTTTGGATCCTAGCGGCCAAAGAAATTTTTATTCTTCTGCAAGGATGCCATCTCTTGATTAAGGATGTTTTAACTGTGGTAACTTAGGTCACTTGAAGAGGAAATACCCTTTCAAACCAGAGGTGTAGTTCGAGTAGGTAGAGGCAGAATGGAAAGAGACGCCCTTAGTGTGGGGGTGATAATATTAGGGAGACAGTAAGACCGAAGATAATGGTAGTGCGGTAAGAGAAGGGCGCAACCATCTGGAGGTGTCGCCCCGACTGAGGATAATGCTCAATTTTACACCTTCTTGAACAGATCTGAGGCTGAGGAGTCTGATGTAGTAAGAACATGCACTATTCTCGTCTATGGCAGGACGTCTTCTATTTTATTCAATCCAGGACCCATATCTAATAAATTTTCCTTGGATCTTGATTTGATTTGTAATACTCTTGATGCTCAAATTCATGTTTCCACTATGGTTAGAGAGTCTATAGTAGTGACCCATGTGCACCATTTATGCTTGGTGGTGTTTGCGAGTCTTTAAAGTTGGGTAGATTTGGTTACACTGGATATGTTGGGTTTGATGTGATCTTTGGTATGACTTGGTTATCTCATTATCATGCTATGTCAAACTGTAATTCTAAGACAGTAACTTTAGAGATTCTGAGTAGGAATAGACTAGAGAGGAAATTAGGTGTGTACAAACCTAAGCCAGTAAAGATCATATCCTTTATTCGGGCTAGAAGGCTAGTGGGGGCGGGTTCAGAATGTTAGTGCGGAGTCCCCTACTTTGGAGTCAATCTTAGTAGTTTTGGAATTTCAAGAGGTATTTCCTACGTATCTTTGTGGTTTTCCCTCGGATAGGGATATTGATTTTTTCATAGATTTAGACCCACGAACTAGACCAATATCTATTCCTCTTTATTGTATGGCTCTGATAGAGTTGAGGGAACTCAAGACTTAACTTCAAGATTTCTTGATAAGATATTTTTCGTCCCAGTGCATCTCCTTGGGGTACTCATATCTTGTTTATGAAAAAGAAAGACGGTAGTATGAGAATGTGTATAGAGTACAACTAGTTGAATAAGGAAACTATGAGGAATAAGTATCCCTTACGTCATATAGATAATCTATTTGACTAGTTTCAGGGTGCTTTGGTGTTTTCAAAAATTGACTTAAGGTCATGGTACCATCAGTTGAAGATTAGGCCTAAGGATATACCTAAGACAACTTGGTATGGACATTATGAGTTTTTGGTGATATCGTTTGGGTCAACCAATACGTCGGTGACTTTCATGAGTTTGATGAATGATGTGTTCAGACCATTTTTGAATTCCTTTTGTGATTGTGTTTATATATGATATTTTTATCTACTCCAAGAGTAATGAGGAGCACGCATAGCACCTTCGCATTGTTCCGGGTATCCCGAGGAAAAATAAATTGTATGCCAAGTTTTCGAAGTGTGAATTTTGGGTGACTTTATTTCTTTCTAAGGGCATGTGGTTTCCAAAAAAAAGGGATGGTACTCAGTTATGAGTTAGGTCCATCCTAGCTTTGTGATTGAGGTTAGAAGCTTGGTGGGCCTATCTAGCTAATACCACAGATTTTTAAGAATTTTGCTTCTATTGCTACTCATTTGTTTAGACTGACACATAATGAGGTATTATTTGTATTGTCTGACATGTGTGAGGAGAGCTTCCAAAAGATTAAAACCATTCTGACTACAACTCCTATCCTAGCATTGCCAGTCGAAGGTAAGGATTTTGTTGTGCTTCCCACTTTGGGTTTGGATGAAGCATTAATGCACGACAATAATGTGATAGCCTATGCCTTAAGATAATTAAAGCTCCACGAAAATAACTACCCAACAAATGATTTGGATTTGGTAGCGATAGTATTTGCACTCAAGATCTGGCAACATTATCTCTATGGTTTCAAGTGTGAAGCATTCACTGATCATTGCATCCTACATCTTGTGTCCACACAATTTTTTAAAAATTTGATATAGAATAAGTGGATGGAGTTGTTGGAGGATTATTATGTGACCATCCAGTACCATCCACACAAGGTCAATGTGGTGGAAAACACATTGAGATGGAAAGTGGTCAGTATGGGCAATTTTGATTATTTGAGGATGTCTAAGCGACTTTGTCTAGAGAGATTCAGACTCTAGCATCTCACTTTATGTAGCTGGGAATTTTAGAAAAGGGTGGAGTGTTAGCTAGTATCGAAATTAAATCCACATTCCTGGAGGAAATCAAAACCCAACAATTTCACGATGAGCAAATGAACAACTCCAGAACAAGGTGGTGTCGGGTGAGGCCCCGAATGCCACACTTGATGCTTGTGGGTTTCTATGGTTTAGAGATCGGTTTTGTGTCCCTCGAGTTGACAACTTGATTCAGAATGTATTGGCAAAAGCTCATTATCACGCCCCGAGCTACCCCAGGACGTGGACACGGGACCTAGGATCATGAGTGACCCCAAGCTAACCCTGCTGGCATAACATAAGCATACTAAATAAACTGAATTAGGAAAGTACTGTGTGGAAGCTAAAACATGAAATGATGGGGAAAATCCATAAACTATCTGAATATAGAAAATCTGAGAGTTTAACAACATCTGAAAATTCAAACTCAAATACTAAAGCTGAATCTAACTATGTCTGAAATAAGCCTCTAACTGACTAGAAGTGCTGGGACATGCCCCAGCTAAATCTAGCAAAACTGAAACTAAAGACTAAAATCGAAAGGAAACATGTCTTTCATCCTCGGAGAATGAGGACTCACTACTGATATTGCTGAGTTGAAGATTGGGAACCGATCTATGCGTGATCTGGAAGCTGAGAACCTGAACCTACATCACGAGAAGATGTAGCGCAGAGTATGCGTCAGTACTTGAAAGGTACTGAGCATGCAGGATAGAGTAAAGCTGAACGATATAAACATAACTGAACAAAGCATATAACTGAGCAATGATATAAGATAAGCATGATACTATACTGGAAATACTGAACATGATCTAACTGAATGCAATGACCAAGTTTATAACATGTTGAGACTGAAATCTGACTGTAACTGATAACATGGTCAATGCAATAGAATCTGATTGTGAGGGAGCTACTAATAACCGACATAAAACCACATGAGCTAAATGTGGAGTCCGATGTATACGCCCCATCGAGAGGACCCAATATACCCTGCCAGAGGTATAAAGTCATGACTGACGTGATCACTAAACTGATGCCCACAAAGGGGACTTACATTCTACGGGGCACGTAGTTCTGGGACTATTCGGGTACGCTGAACCCTAGTCCAACTCGGTATTAAGTCTACTCCCAACTGATTATGTAAATAACACATTATGACTGAATTTCTGTAATACTGGATAGCTCAAAATACTGACATGCAAAAT